>JAQIHN010000616.1:7500-10000 GCA_027917425.1 Gastrophryne carolinensis
GCTGAGGACTCTGGAGAGCGGCTCTCCTGGCAATCTCCCGGTGGGTATCTACGTTTTCGCATTTCTTTGAGGGCCGGGGACGGGGAGGGCCCGAACCGCCGCCTGCGACCCGCCCGGGGAGCGCCGTGGCCCGCAGCCCAAGGGGAGCGCTGCGCCTCATCGGACCTCCAGCCTGAGGACTCTGGAGAGTGGCCCTCCTGGAATTCTCCCGGTGGGTATCTACGTTTTCGCATTTCTTTGAGGGCCGGGGACGGGGAGGGCCCGAACCGCCGCCTGCGACCCGCCCGGGGAGCGCCGTGGCCCGCAGCCCAAGGGGAGCGCTGCGCCTCATTGGACCTCCAGCCTGAGGACTCTGGAGAGTGGCTCTCCTGGCATTCTCCCGGTGGGTATCTACGTTTTCGCATTTCTTTGAGGGCCGGGGACGGGGAGGGCCCGAACCGCCGCCTGCGACCCGCCCGGGGAGCGCCGTGGCCCGCAGCCCAAGGGGAGCGCTGCGCCTCATCGGACCTCCGGCCTGGGAGATTATCTTCTCGTTTCATTGTATGTATTTGTTTTTATTTTTCAAAGTCCCACTATTCCTAGCCCTCCCTTTTAGGGCCGCCGCACGTCTAGGGGGGCGCGCCTACCCCTCCTCTACCGCCAGGTTAAGTTTGGGGATTTTTTTTTTTTTTCCCCAAAATTTCACCGGCTCGAGCCAGGTACCTTACCCCGGCCGCGAGGCCTCCCGCCCGGCATGAGCGTCGTGCCTCGTCCCGCTCTCCCGGTTCTTTTTTTTTTTTTTTTTTTTTTTCCTTCAAAGTACCTGATCCCTGTGGGAGCGGATCCAGTACAGGTGCCTTTCCCCAAGGCGGAGTCCTTTCCTCCGAACCTAAGTCTTTGCAGAGTGGCTCTCCTAGTAATCTGCCGGTGGGTATCTACGTTTTCGCATTTCTTTGTGGAACCGCGATCTTCACCGGGACCTAACGGCCTTCTCTGCCGGGCGCGTGGGCTCCCGCCCGGCATGAACTTTCTGCCTTGACCCGCTCTCCCGCACGTGGAAGCGGAGCGTTTTTATATATATATTTTTTTTTTTTTTTTCTTCCATAAATTTTACCGGCTCACCCGCGGGACCTTACCCGGCCGCGGTGCGCTCCGCCCGGCATGACCTCCCGGCTTCGTCCCGCTCACCTCCGGAGCCGCCGGAAGCCCAGCGGCTTTGCCATTCAAAGTCCCCGCCATATCCCGCGGTCCCCAGCGGGGGTCCCTACACCCGCTGGAAGGGTCCCCGCACGTCCCTGGGGGTGCGCCTAGCCCAGCTCCGCCTCGGGCCTGAGTTTGGGCAGTTTAGTTTTTTTTTTTTTTTTTTTTTTCTTCCATAAATTTTACCGGCTCACCCGCGGGACCTTACCCGGCCGCGGTGCGCTCCGCCCGGCATGACCTCCCGGCTTCGTCCCGCTCACCTCCGGAGCCGCCGGAAGCCCAGCGGCTTTCACATTCAAAGTCCCCGCTACCTCGCGCATTCCCCCGCGGGGGTCCCTACACCCGCTGGAAGGGTCCCCGCACGTCCCGGGGAGTGCGCCTAGCCCAGCTCTACCTCGGACCTGAGTCTGGGCAGTTTAATTTTTTTTTTTTTCTTCTTCCAGAAAATTTTACCGGCTCACCCGCGGGACCTTACCCGGCCGCGGTGCGCTCCGCCCGGCATGACCTCCCGGCCTCGTCCCGCTCACCTCCGGAGCCGCCGGAAGCCCAGCGGCTTTCACATTCAAAGTCCCCGCTACCTCGCGCATTCCCCCGCGGGGGTCCCTACACCCGCTGGAAGGGTCCCCGCACGTCCCGGGGAGTGCGCCTAGCCCAGCTCTACCTCGGACCTGAGTCTGGGCAGTTTATTTAATTTTTTTTTTTTTTTCTTCTTCCAGAAAATTTTACCGGCTCACCCGCGGGACCTTACCCGGCCGCGGTGCGCTCCGCCCGGCATGACCTCCCGGCCTCGTCCCGCTCACCTCCGGAGCCGCCGGAAGCCCAGCGGCTTTCACATTCAAAGTCCCCGCTACCTCGCGCATTCCCCCGCGGGGGTCCCTACACCCGCTGGAAGGGTCCCCGCACGTCCCTGGGGGTGCTCTTAGCCCAGCTCCACCTCGGGCCTGAGTCTGGGCAGTTTATTTAATTTTTTTTTTTCTTCCATAAATTTTACCGGCTCACCCGCGGGACCTTACCCGGCCGCGGTGCGCTCCGCCCGGCATGACCTCCCGGCTTCGTCCCGCTCACCTCCGGAGCCGCCGGAAGCCCAGCGGCTTTCACATTCAAAGTCCCCGCTACCTCGCGCATTCCCCCGCGGGGGTCCCTACACCCGCTGGAAGGGTCCCCGCACGTCCCTGGGGGTGCTCCTAGCCCAGCTCCACCTCGGGCCTGAGTCTGGGCAGTTTATTTAATTTTTTTTTTTTTTTTTTTTTTTTTTTCTTCCATAAATTTTACCGGCTCACCCGCGGGACCTTACCCGGCCGCGGTGCGCTCCGCCCGGCAT
>JAQIHN010000616.1:20000-22500 GCA_027917425.1 Gastrophryne carolinensis
GGACGGGGAGGGCCCGAACCGCCGCCTGCGACCCGCCCGGGGAGCGCCGTGGCCCGCAGCCCAAGGGGAGCGCTGCGCCTCATCGGACTTCCGCGCTGAGGACTCTGGAGAGCGGCTCTCCTGGAATTCTCCCGGTGGGTATCTACGTTTTCGCGTTTCTTTGAGGGACGGGGACGGGGAGGGCCCGAACCGCCGCCTGCGACCCGCCCGGGGAGCGCCGTGGCCCGCAGCCCAAGGGGAGCGCTGCGCCTCATCGGACTTCCGCGCTGAGGACTCTGGAGAGCGGCTCTCCTGGCAATCTCCCGGTGGGTATCTACGTTTTCGCATTTCTTTGAGGGCCGGGGACGGGGAGGGCCCGAACCGCCGCCTGCGACCCGCCCGGGGAGCGCCGTGGCCCGCAGCCCAAGGGGAGCGCTGCGCCTCATCGGACCTCCAGCCTGAGGACTCTGGAGAGTGGCCCTCCTGGAATTCTCCCGGTGGGTATCTACGTTTTCGCATTTCTTTGAGGGCCGGGGACGGGGAGGGCCCGAACCGCCGCCTGCGACCCGCCCGGGGAGCGCCGTGGCCCGCAGCCCAAGGGGAGCGCTGCGCCTCATTGGACCTCCAGCCTGAGGACTCTGGAGAGTGGCTCTCCTGGCATTCTCCCGGTGGGTATCTACGTTTTCGCATTTCTTTGAGGGCCGGGGACGGGGAGGGCCCGAACCGCCGCCTGCGACCCGCCCGGGGAGCGCCGTGGCCCGCAGCCCAAGGGGAGCGCTGCGCCTCATCGGACCTCCGGCCTGGGAGATTATCTTCTCGTTTCATTGTATGTATTTGTTTTTATTTTTCAAAGTCCCACTATTCCTAGCCCTCCCTTTTAGGGCCGCCGCACGTCTAGGGGGGCGCGCCTACCCCTCCTCTACCGCCAGGTTAAGTTTGGGGATTTTTTTTTTTTTTCCCCAAAATTTCACCGGCTCGAGCCAGGTACCTTACCCCGGCCGCGAGGCCTCCCGCCCGGCATGAGCGTCGTGCCTCGTCCCGCTCTCCCGGTTCTTTTTTTTTTTTTTTTTTTTTTTCCTTCAAAGTACCTGATCCCTGTGGGAGCGGATCCAGTACAGGTGCCTTTCCCCAAGGCGGAGTCCTTTCCTCCGAACCTAAGTCTTTGCAGAGTGGCTCTCCTAGTAATCTGCCGGTGGGTATCTACGTTTTCGCATTTCTTTGTGGAACCGCGATCTTCACCGGGACCTAACGGCCTTCTCTGCCGGGCGCGTGGGCTCCCGCCCGGCATGAACTTTCTGCCTTGACCCGCTCTCCCGCACGTGGAAGCGGAGCGTTTTTATATATATATTTTTTTTTTTTTTTTCTTCCATAAATTTTACCGGCTCACCCGCGGGACCTTACCCGGCCGCGGTGCGCTCCGCCCGGCATGACCTCCCGGCTTCGTCCCGCTCACCTCCGGAGCCGCCGGAAGCCCAGCGGCTTTGCCATTCAAAGTCCCCGCCATATCCCGCGGTCCCCAGCGGGGGTCCCTACACCCGCTGGAAGGGTCCCCGCACGTCCCTGGGGGTGCGCCTAGCCCAGCTCCGCCTCGGGCCTGAGTTTGGGCAGTTTAGTTTTTTTTTTTTTTTTTTTTTTCTTCCATAAATTTTACCGGCTCACCCGCGGGACCTTACCCGGCCGCGGTGCGCTCCGCCCGGCATGACCTCCCGGCTTCGTCCCGCTCACCTCCGGAGCCGCCGGAAGCCCAGCGGCTTTCACATTCAAAGTCCCCGCTACCTCGCGCATTCCCCCGCGGGGGTCCCTACACCCGCTGGAAGGGTCCCCGCACGTCCCGGGGAGTGCGCCTAGCCCAGCTCTACCTCGGACCTGAGTCTGGGCAGTTTAATTTTTTTTTTTTTCTTCTTCCAGAAAATTTTACCGGCTCACCCGCGGGACCTTACCCGGCCGCGGTGCGCTCCGCCCGGCATGACCTCCCGGCCTCGTCCCGCTCACCTCCGGAGCCGCCGGAAGCCCAGCGGCTTTCACATTCAAAGTCCCCGCTACCTCGCGCATTCCCCCGCGGGGGTCCCTACACCCGCTGGAAGGGTCCCCGCACGTCCCGGGGAGTGCGCCTAGCCCAGCTCTACCTCGGACCTGAGTCTGGGCAGTTTATTTAATTTTTTTTTTTTTTTCTTCTTCCAGAAAATTTTACCGGCTCACCCGCGGGACCTTACCCGGCCGCGGTGCGCTCCGCCCGGCATGACCTCCCGGCCTCGTCCCGCTCACCTCCGGAGCCGCCGGAAGCCCAGCGGCTTTCACATTCAAAGTCCCCGCTACCTCGCGCATTCCCCCGCGGGGGTCCCTACACCCGCTGGAAGGGTCCCCGCACGTCCCTGGGGGTGCTCTTAGCCCAGCTCCACCTCGGGCCTGAGTCTGGGCAGTTTATTTAATTTTTTTTTTTCTTCCATAAATTTTACCGGCTCACCCGCGGGACCTTACCCGGCCGCGGTGCGCTCCGCCCGGCATGACCTCCCGGCTTCGT
>JAQIHN010000616.1:32500-35000 GCA_027917425.1 Gastrophryne carolinensis
AAGGGTTCCGACGGCCTGGCTGTGCGCCTGCCGGGCCCCCCCGGGGGACCTCGGCCTGGCCGGCGTTCCCTCTCCCCGCCGGGGAGCAACGTGCCTCATCGATCGGTGGGTTGGTTGTGGGGGTAGGGGGGCGTCAGAGCGGGCGGTGTTGAGCGTGCCCGGTATCCGGCGCCCTTTTCCCCCGACGCGTTGGAGTCGTCAGAGTGGCCCTCCTGGCAATCTCCCGGTGGGTATCTACGTTTTCGCATTTCTTTGAGGGACGGGGACGGGGAGGGCCCGAACCGCCGCCTGCGACCCGCCCGGGGAGCGCCGTGGCCCGCAGCCCAAGGGGAGCGCTGCGCCTCATCGGACTTCCGCGCTGAGGACTCTGGAGAGCGGCTCTCCTGGAATTCTCCCGGTGGGTATCTACGTTTTCGCGTTTCTTTGAGGGACGGGGACGGGGAGGGCCCGAACCGCCGCCTGCGACCCGCCCGGGGAGCGCCGTGGCCCGCAGCCCAAGGGGAGCGCTGCGCCTCATCGGACTTCCGCGCTGAGGACTCTGGAGAGCGGCTCTCCTGGCAATCTCCCGGTGGGTATCTACGTTTTCGCATTTCTTTGAGGGCCGGGGACGGGGAGGGCCCGAACCGCCGCCTGCGACCCGCCCGGGGAGCGCCGTGGCCCGCAGCCCAAGGGGAGCGCTGCGCCTCATCGGACCTCCAGCCTGAGGACTCTGGAGAGTGGCCCTCCTGGAATTCTCCCGGTGGGTATCTACGTTTTCGCATTTCTTTGAGGGCCGGGGACGGGGAGGGCCCGAACCGCCGCCTGCGACCCGCCCGGGGAGCGCCGTGGCCCGCAGCCCAAGGGGAGCGCTGCGCCTCATTGGACCTCCAGCCTGAGGACTCTGGAGAGTGGCTCTCCTGGCATTCTCCCGGTGGGTATCTACGTTTTCGCATTTCTTTGAGGGCCGGGGACGGGGAGGGCCCGAACCGCCGCCTGCGACCCGCCCGGGGAGCGCCGTGGCCCGCAGCCCAAGGGGAGCGCTGCGCCTCATCGGACCTCCGGCCTGGGAGATTATCTTCTCGTTTCATTGTATGTATTTGTTTTTATTTTTCAAAGTCCCACTATTCCTAGCCCTCCCTTTTAGGGCCGCCGCACGTCTAGGGGGGCGCGCCTACCCCTCCTCTACCGCCAGGTTAAGTTTGGGGATTTTTTTTTTTTTTCCCCAAAATTTCACCGGCTCGAGCCAGGTACCTTACCCCGGCCGCGAGGCCTCCCGCCCGGCATGAGCGTCGTGCCTCGTCCCGCTCTCCCGGTTCTTTTTTTTTTTTTTTTTTTTTTTCCTTCAAAGTACCTGATCCCTGTGGGAGCGGATCCAGTACAGGTGCCTTTCCCCAAGGCGGAGTCCTTTCCTCCGAACCTAAGTCTTTGCAGAGTGGCTCTCCTAGTAATCTGCCGGTGGGTATCTACGTTTTCGCATTTCTTTGTGGAACCGCGATCTTCACCGGGACCTAACGGCCTTCTCTGCCGGGCGCGTGGGCTCCCGCCCGGCATGAACTTTCTGCCTTGACCCGCTCTCCCGCACGTGGAAGCGGAGCGTTTTTATATATATATTTTTTTTTTTTTTTTCTTCCATAAATTTTACCGGCTCACCCGCGGGACCTTACCCGGCCGCGGTGCGCTCCGCCCGGCATGACCTCCCGGCTTCGTCCCGCTCACCTCCGGAGCCGCCGGAAGCCCAGCGGCTTTGCCATTCAAAGTCCCCGCCATATCCCGCGGTCCCCAGCGGGGGTCCCTACACCCGCTGGAAGGGTCCCCGCACGTCCCTGGGGGTGCGCCTAGCCCAGCTCCGCCTCGGGCCTGAGTTTGGGCAGTTTAGTTTTTTTTTTTTTTTTTTTTTTCTTCCATAAATTTTACCGGCTCACCCGCGGGACCTTACCCGGCCGCGGTGCGCTCCGCCCGGCATGACCTCCCGGCTTCGTCCCGCTCACCTCCGGAGCCGCCGGAAGCCCAGCGGCTTTCACATTCAAAGTCCCCGCTACCTCGCGCATTCCCCCGCGGGGGTCCCTACACCCGCTGGAAGGGTCCCCGCACGTCCCGGGGAGTGCGCCTAGCCCAGCTCTACCTCGGACCTGAGTCTGGGCAGTTTAATTTTTTTTTTTTTCTTCTTCCAGAAAATTTTACCGGCTCACCCGCGGGACCTTACCCGGCCGCGGTGCGCTCCGCCCGGCATGACCTCCCGGCCTCGTCCCGCTCACCTCCGGAGCCGCCGGAAGCCCAGCGGCTTTCACATTCAAAGTCCCCGCTACCTCGCGCATTCCCCCGCGGGGGTCCCTACACCCGCTGGAAGGGTCCCCGCACGTCCCGGGGAGTGCGCCTAGCCCAGCTCTACCTCGGACCTGAGTCTGGGCAGTTTATTTAATTTTTTTTTTTTTTTCTTCTTCCAGAAAATTTTACCGGCTCACCCGCGGGACCTTACCCGGCCGCGGTGCGCTCCGCCCGGCATGACCTCCCGGCCTCGTCC
>JAQIHN010000299.1:0-41074 GCA_027917425.1 Gastrophryne carolinensis
GGATTTTGACTATCCTGGGTTTTGGTCCACTTCGGTGGGGCACCCCGATCGGGGGTGCCCCGCTGTGTGAAACCCCCCAGAAAGCCCCGAAAACTCACTCACCCCGCTCCCACGTGACCGCTGCATCCAATCCCCGCCGACGGACAAGCGAGAGGCAGCAACAGGCAAGCAGAGCGCGTCCGCCGCCGCCTCCCGCGCGTCTCTCTTACAGGGAGCGCACCTGCGCCGGCCATTCACAAACGGCGAGTGCAGGAGCGCGCCCTGCAATAGGGACGCGCGGGAGGCCGTGGCGGCGGCGGATGTGCATGCGCCGCTGGAACGGGGAGAAGGTAGGATTGTGGGCTTCCTGGGGGGTTTCACCCTGCGGGACATCCCAATTTCGGATGCCCCGCGGGGAGGGATCTGATCGGCCCGGGAATCTTATAGATTCCCGGGCCGATCCCCCTGGGTGTTGGTCCACTTTAATGACCAAGCACATGAAAGTTTCGGGCCTGGCTTCTCCCCCCTGCTAGTGGGCCTCTAGCCCCGCCTTTTGTGGGCGGATGTCATCCCACACCCACCCAAAGACACTCGGTAGTCCCCCCCCCCTCCCTCCCTCCACCAAAAATCCTGGGTTTTGGTCCACTTTAAAGGGTCACTCTGACTTTGGAAAGGTGGGGGATTGCTAAAAGGCACCTGAAGCTACTTGGGGGGGCCTCTTGGGGCGGTACAGTCCTACTTGGGGGGCTGTACAGGAGTGACGCGGCTCCTTTTTGCCGTTGCAGGACCGGTTGGCGCACATGAGGAGGCTGAAGGCCACGCTGCAGGCGGACATCCAGAAATATGACAACTACCTGCGGGAGATGGAGTCTCATTCCGCTCTGCTGGACCAGCGCGTGGGCGGCATCAGCGAGGAGCTGGAGGCGGCGGGTAGGTGCATCAGTGCCGCTGTATTGGAGAATGTCAGAATTCTCACTCCTTTTTAGGAGCGAAAACTGACATTGACTTTCATTGCCTACCGGGTCTAAATTTTCACCTGTTGTAGACAATGAAAGTGAATGGCAGTTTTCTCTCCTAAAAAGGCTCTGAATTGCCCCCAATGCGTCGCAGCATCCTGATCCCGAATGTCTTAGGGGAAGGCCGGCCAGATCCAGGGCTGGCCGTGTCTGTTCCTTCTGATCCCGAATGTCTTAGGGGGAGGCCGGCTGGATTCCAGGGCCGGCCATGTCTGTTCCTTGTTTAGGAAGTCTTCCTAAGCGGCTCTTTCTCTCCGCAGAGCTGGAGTTTGAAGCGGTGAAGCAGGAGAACCAGCGGCTGAAGAACATCCTGGACAACCAGAAATACTCGGTGGCCGACATCGAGAGGATCAAGTACGAGGAGAACGAGCTGAAGGAGACTCTGGCCAAGATGAGCAAAGAGCTGGACGACGAGAAGCAGCTGATGTGGAGCGAGGAGCTCAAATACGCCAAGATCAAGGAATCCGTAAGTGGCGCTAAAGCGGACCAAAACCCGGGGATTTTGACTATCCCGGGTTTTGTTCCTTGCCTCCAGGGTTTCCTGGTCGGCGGATGCCCTGCTGTGTGAAACCCACCAGGTTGCCCGAACTTCCTTGTCTTTCTCCGGTCCTGTGGCGCATGTACAGCCTTCCAGCCAATCGGTGCATTCGACTGTCAGCCGAGCGAGCTGGTGGCCGCATCCCCCGCTGCTCTCTAACAAATCTATAAGATTCCTGGGCTGATCAATTCCCTCCCCCCAGGTCTTTGCAGTTGGAGAGGGGGCCGGGGGCCTTGCAGCTGGAGGGGGGGGCCTTGCAGCTGGAGGGGGGGGCCTTGCAGTTGGAGGGGGGGGGCCTTGCAGTTGGAGGGGGGGGGGCCTTGCAGTTGGAGGGGGGGGGGCCTTGCAGTTGGAGGGGGGGGGGGCCTTGCAGTTGGAGGGGGGGGGGCCTTGCAGTTGGAGGGGGGGGGCCTTGCAGTTGGAGGGGGGGGGCCTTGCAGTTGGAGGGGGGGGGGCCTTGCAGTTGGAGGGGGGGGGCCTTGCAGTTGGAGGGGGGGGGCCTTGCAGCTGGAGGGGGGGGCCTTGCAGCTGGAGGGGGGGCCTTGCAGCTGGAGGGGGGGGCCTTGCAGCTGGAGGGGGGGCCTTGCAGCTGGAGGGGGGGGGCCTTGCAGCTGGAGGGGGGGGCCTTGCAGCTGGAGGGGGGGGGCCTTGCAGCTGGAGGGGGGGGCCTTGCAGCTGGAGGGGGGGGCCTTGCAGCTGGAGAGGGGGGCCTTGCAGCTGGAGAGGGGGGCCTTGCAGCTGGAGAGGGGGGCCTTGCAGTTGGAGAGGGGGCCGGGGGGGCCTTGCAGCTGGAGAGGGGGGCCTTGCAGTTGGAGAGGGGGGCCTTGCAGTTGGAGAGGGGGCCGGGGGGGCCTTGCAGTTGGAGAGGGGGCCGGGGGGGCCTTGCAGCTGGAGGGGGGGGCCTTGCAGTTGGAGAGGGGGGCCTTGCAGTTGGAGAGGGGGCCGGGGGGGCCTTGCAGTTGGAGAGGGGGCCGGGGGGGCCTTGCAGTTGGAGAGGGGGGCCTTGCAGTTGGAGAGGGGGGCCGGGGGGGCCTTGCAGTTGGAGAGGGGGGCCGGGGGGGCCTTGCAGTTGGAGAGGGGGGCCGGGGGGCCTTGCAGTTGGAGAGGGGGGCCGGGGGGGCCTTGCAGTTGGAGAGGGGGCCGGGGGGCCTTGCAGTTGGAGAGGGGGCCTTGCAGTTGGAGAGGGGGCCTTGCAGTTGGAGAGGGGGCCGGGGGGCCTTGCAGCTGGAGAGGGGGCCGGGGGGCCTTGCAGTTGGAGAGGGGGCCTTGCAGTTGGAGAGGGGGCCGGGGGGCCTTGCAGCTGGAGAGGGGGCCGGGGGCCTTGCAGCTGGAGAGGGGGCCGGGGGGGCCTTGCAGCTGGAGAGGGGCCGGGGGGGCCTTGCAGCTGGAGAGGGGGCCGGGGGGCCTTGCAGTTGGAGAGGGGGTCGGGGGGCCTTGTAGTTGGAGAGGGGCCTTGCAGTTGGAGAGGGGGCCGGGGGGGCCTTGCAGCTGGAGGGGGGGCCTTGCAGCTGGAGGGGGGGGCCTTGCAGCTGGAGAGGGGGCCTTGCAGTTGGAGAGGGGGCCGGGGGGCCTTGCAGCTGGAGGGGGGGGCCTTGCAGCTGAAGGGGGGGGCCTTGCAGCTGGAGGGGGGGGCCTTGCAGCTGGAGGGGGGGGCCTTGCAGCTGGAGAGGGGGCCTTGCAGTTGGAGAGGGGGCCTTGCAGTTGGAGGGGGGGCCTTGCAGTTGGAGGGGGGGGCCTTGCAGTTGGAGGGGGGGGCCTTGCAGTTGGAGGGGGGGGCCTTGCAGCTGGAGGGGGGGGCCTTGCAGTTGGAGGGGGGGGCCTTGCAGTTGGAGGGGGGGCCTTGCAGTTGGAGGGGGGGCCTTGCAGTTGGAGGGGGGGCCTTGCAGTTGGAGGGGGGGCCTTGCAGTTGGAGGGGGGGGCCTTGCAGTTGGAGGGGGGGGCCTTGCAGTTGTAGGGGGGGGCCTTGCAGTTGGAGGGGGGGGCCTTGCAGTTGGAGGGGGGGGCCTTGCAGTTGGAGGGGGGGGCCTTGCAGCTGGAGGGGGGGCCTTGCAGCTGGAGGGGGGGCCTTGCAGCTGAGGGGGGGCCCTTGCAGCTGGAGAGGGGGCCTTGCAGTTGGAGAGGGGGCCTTGCAGTTGGAGGGGGGGGCCTTGCAGCTGGAGGGGGGGCCTTGCAGTTGGAGGGGGGCCTTGCAGTTGGAGGGGGGGCCTTGCAGCTGGAGGGGGGCCTTGCAGTTGGAGGGGGGGGCCTTGCAGTTGGAGGGGGGGCCTTGCAGTTGGAGGGGGGGGCCTTGCAGCTGGAGGGGGGGCCTTGCAGTTGGAGGGGGGGCCTTGCAGTTGGAGGGGGGGGCCTTGCAGTTGGAGGGGGGGCCTTGCAGTTGTAGGGGGGGGCCTTGCAGTTGGAGGGGGGGGCCTTGCAGTTGGAGGGGGGGGCCTTGCAGTTGGAGGGGGGGCCTTGCAGCTGGAGGGGGGGGCCTTGCAGCTGGAGAGGGGGCCGGGGGGGCCTTGCAGCTGGAGGGGGGGGCCTTGCAGTTGGAGGGGGGGGCCTTGCAGCTGGAGGGGGGGCCTTGCAGTTGGAGGGGGGGCCCTTGCAGTTGGAGGGGGGGGCCCTTGCAGTTGGAGGGGGGGGCCTTGCAGTTGGAGGGGGGGCCTTGCAGTTGGAGGGGGGGGCCTTGCAGCTGGAGGGGGGGCCTTGCAGCTGGAGGGGGGGGCCTTGCAGTTGGAGAGGGGGCCTTGCAGTTGGAGAGGGGGCCGGGGGGGCCTTGCAGTTGGAGAGGGGGCCGGGGGGGCCTTGCAGTTGGAGAGGGGGCCGGGGGGCCTTGCAGTTGGAGAGGGGGCCGGGGGGGCCTTGCAGTTGGAGAGGGGGCCGGGGGGGCCTTGCAGTTGGAGAGGGGGCCGGGGGGCCTTGCAGTTGGAGAGGGGGCCGGGGGGCCTTGCAGCTGGAGGGGGGGCCTTGCAGCTGGAGGGGGGGGCCTTGCAGCTGGAGAGGGGGCCGGGGGGGCCTTGCAGCTGGAGGGGGGGCCTTGCAGCTGGAGGGGGGGGCCTTGCAGCTGGAGGGGGGGGCCTTGCAGCTGGAGAGGGGGGCCTTGCAGCTGGAGAGGGGGCCGGGGGGGCCTTGCAGTTGGAGAGGGGGCCGGGGGGGCCTTGCAGTTGGAGAGGGGGGCTTGCAGTTGGAGAGGGGGCCGGGGGCCTTGCAGTTGGAGAGGGGGCCGGGGGGCCTTGCAGTTGGAGAGGGGGCCGGGCCGGGGGGGCCTTGCAGTTGGAGAGGGGGCCGGGCCGGGGGGCCTTGCAGTTGGAGAGGGGGCCGGGCCGGGGGGCCTTGCAGTTGGAGAGGGGGCCGGGGGCCTTGCTGTTGGAGAGGGGGCCGGGCCGGGGGGCAGTTGGAGACCGCTGCCTCTTTGAAATTATAATGGTATTTGTATTCAATCTGTGCTGTTGTGTTGTGTTCGTTTCCCGCAGGTGGAATCCGATGTCGCGGAGTTTAACAAGCTGGCGCGGAAATTGCGCCTCATTCCCTCCAACGCAGAATTCGCCAACGGTTACGACCTGCAGATCGATTGTAACCTGGACAACGAGGAGAGTCTGCAGCACTGCAGGAGCAAGATGAAGGTGAGGAGGCGGGGCCCAGCTTTGCTGCCACACAATGGCCGTTAGTAGTCGCTGTGCTCGGCCGTGGTTAGTTGTTTCAGAGCGTCTCAGTCGCTCTCCGGCATTGATGAATATGATGTGCGAGTCGCAGTACTACACTGTATGGGAGCGAACGGTAGCGCCAGCTCAGTGTGACTGACTCGCACCACATTCATCAAAAAAACTGCCTCACACAGCGCCGGCGCTCAAAATCATGTAATTGTAGCCCATAGCGCCGGAGGCTGTGTGATTAAAGTCTGTTTTTGAACATGTATCCACCAGTAACAAAGCGAAAACACATGGAATGACACTTTAATACCAGACGTGTCAGGACAATTCTGCATAAAAATATTATTCTTAGTATGTCACACACCCCGCTTCAAGAATCCATAACATGTGGGTAATATCGTCCTGAAGAGGGCATTCCTGCAGAGATGATAGCAAAAGAAAGCCCCTCCCTGATCCATAAATACCTGGGACCTCCCACTCACAACCCAGTTTTCCATCTCTGCAGACGGCGAGCAAGTCAGAAGATGATGGCTCCTCCTTGCACAGGGGGATTTCAGGTAGCCGGGGTAACTCCCGGCCTCTTATTTTGTCTATTTTCGCTCGGACCCCTGTTTGTCCCAAAATTTACCTCAGATTACATGCCTCCACAGTCTTGGCTGCTGGCCCGAGCGAGGGTACATTGGCACCTCTGGTGCTGAGGAGCAGAGCTCCACCGTGAGACCCTAAAAGAGAGGGTAGGCGGTCATACCGGGTAGGTGATCCCGGTTTGGGATGCCCCGTCCCTTGACTTTTCCCCTGGGGGGGGCCCCTTCCCTTTACCAACTATGGGGGCTGGGGGTTCCTCTCATAGGGGTTAGCTTTATTCTCTTTCTCTTTATCACTTTCTCTTGTTGATGTGGAGCGTCTGGAAGTAATCCCTCAATGAATTGGTTGCACTGTTGTTACTATGTTGCAGCACCGCGGCTGTCATTGCAGCCGGGTGCCGGGGTTTTTCAGTCTGTGAGGTAATTTTTACCTCACACGCTTTGGGGGGGCGGGGCTGGCACTCGGCGCTCTGCCGCGGCCAGCCCCCGTTCTCTCATTCATTTCTCGCCGCAGCGAGCGGGGCGGGTGCTCCGCTAGTGATAGCGGGAGCTCCCGCTGTCATGGCAGCCGGCGCCGCGGTTGTCGGCGGCGCCGGTCTCTGGGCTGGTGCGTGAGGGACTTCTTCCCTCACGCTTCATTCACACTGGTAGGGGGGGCGGAGCCGGGCTTTCGGCGCGTCGCCGCGGCTCCGCCCTCCTCTGTACTGGCGCCGCTGCGGAGCTGAGCTCCCTGTTACTAGGCAGCTCCCTGTTACTAGGCAGCTTAAGGGGCACAGATCAGCTTTGCGCGGGCTGCGCAGACCACGCCCCTGACAAGGCAGTTCTTCTTCTTCACTTCACCTCAGAAATCGCCATTGTTCTGAGGCGGATCGTTCACCGCAGCGTTTGTGAGTGGCCCTGTGGGCCTCATTTATTTTTCTTTTCTTTATCTGTTAAGTCTTATTGTAGGGACTTATGGGTCTCTCTCTGTCTTTTAGGTGAAGGTTATCCAGGAGGATCTTCTGTAGTATTGGAAGGTCTCTCCTGATCCTGGGTCCCTGGGTCCATTTTAGCATCACAAATCCTCCCACTCGGGACATTAAAGGGGCATCCCGGGTTGTCTAACTGGCGTAATTCCCTGGGTCATAGCGACCACTCAAAATTCACCTTATGGAGGCATCCCCGGATACTGGGACTGGGACCCCTTCGGGGCATCCCAAAAAGTGTATGTTGTGTGGGATTTCCATTACTGGGGATGATGTGTTACTGTGTATACCATGTGCACAGCAAACTATTACGCGGCAGTCCGAACCCCAAGCTGCGGGGTCAGCACAGCCGGCCACCTCAACTCCCCCTCCCGCCTTGACTCGTGCCCCGTGTGACGTGGTCATGGGCAGGGATCTGCAATCCGAGATGTGTGCCAGATTGGCTAGCCTTGAGAAAATGCTCTCTAGCTCGGTCGCCCGTAAGGCTCCGTCTAAGAGAAAGCATTTGTCGCCGGCTCCGCCGGTGGATGATCTTGATGACAGAGACAATCTGGATTGGTCTGATTATCCTCAGCTAGAGGAGGGGGAAGTTGATGAGGGTTCAGAATTTTCGGATGATGAGCAGTCTGCTGGCGCTGATGCCGAGCTTTCTGATTTAGGGAGATCCTTGGACTCTCCTCACGCTCTGTCTCTCATGCTGGAAGTTCTGAATATTTCCCCTCCCGAGGAGGCGTCACAGCAGAAAGGTGAATTGTTTGAGGAATCCAGGCCGCGCCTGGAGTTTCCTACGCAACGCCATTTTGATAGAATCATTGACAAGGAATGGGATAGGCCGGCTCGGCTC
The DNA here is from genome assembly GCA_027917425.1 of Gastrophryne carolinensis. Classification (NCBI taxonomy): domain Eukaryota; kingdom Metazoa; phylum Chordata; class Amphibia; order Anura; family Microhylidae; genus Gastrophryne; species Gastrophryne carolinensis. The sequence goes on from JAQIHN010000299.1 coordinate 7,559, forward strand.
CCTGGTATCCCTCAGGGGTGGGATAGGAAATATCCCTTTCCTTCTGAGGCGGTCAAGCGCTGGGCATCTCCCCCCGAGGTGGATGCACCGGTTTTGGGGTTGTCTAACTCCTCGGTTTTAAACAGACCTGATTGTTCCACTCTCAAAGATGGAGAGGATAAACGTATTGATCAGATGGCTTCTCATGGCTTTACTAGCATTGGGTCGGCCATCCGGCCTGTGTGCGCTTCGGAGCTAATGGTGTTGGCTACCAGGTCTGTGGTCAGGGACCTGTTGACTTCTTCCGGGCTTCGTCCTGGTAGTAACGAGTTCCTTAGCCTTAAACGGTGTGAGTTGTTTCTATCCTTTGTGTTGACTGCCTTGGATGACACTTTGATGATGTGTGGTAGGACGTCGGCTCTGCTTGTGGCTATTCGGCGGTCGGTGTGGCTGCGCCAGTGGGCGGACGATTTTATGTCCAAAAAATCACTGACGGCTTTACCCTTTGTTGGTCTACGGCTCTTTGGAGAGACATTGGACTCTGTCACCAAGGGTGGTAGGTTACCTCAACGTAAGAAACAACGCGCCCTTTTTGGGGGGCGCCTGCCTTTACCCCCTCCTTTCGGGGGGCCAGATCTGGTAGGGGTTCTGCATTTCCCTCTTCCAGAGGAGATTCCGGAAACAGGGGCAGAGGACGTGCCCGTTCTGGATACAGTTGGGGCTCTAAGCCCAAACCGGCTGCCAAGCCGGCTCAGCAATGAGGGGGCGCCCTCACCCATGTGGGTGGGGGGACGGCTGCAGCACTTCTCTCAGATCTGGGATCAAGAGGTCTCGGACAGATGGATCCGGGAAGGGGTGTCTTCCGGCTACAAGCTGGAGTTCGAGCTCCGCCCCCCTTCCAGATTTGTCAGGTCTCGGATGCCGTCGGAGCCTCTAGCGGCGCAGGGGCTCCTGGTGGCAGTGGAGAATCTTCTGGACATGGCTGTCATTTGCCCAGTGCCCCCTTCAGTTCGGGGCAGGGGCTTTTATTCCAATCTGTTCACGGTACCCAAGAAGGACGGGTTGGTCCGACCCATCTTGGATCTGAAGTTTCTCAACAGGTTCATCCGGCCGAGGAAATTCCGCATGGAAACGCTGCGTTCGGCCATTCACTCTCTTCGTCAGGGAGACTTTCTGACGTCCATAGACATCGAGGATGCTTATCTACACGTTCCGGTTTTTCCAGCACACCAGAGGTTTCTCAGGTTCGTGGTGGAGGATCGGCACTTTCAGTTTGTGGCACTTCCTTTCGGTCTCACCTCAGCTCCTCGGGTGTTCACCAAGGTGCTAGCGGGGGTGATGGCTCTGCTCAGAGGCCAGGGTATCCGCATCGAGCCCTATTTGGACGATCTACTGATCATGGCCTCTTCCTTCAACCAAGCGGAGTTGGACACCAGAGCGGTGGTGTCCACTCTGGAAAGGTTCGGTTGGGTGATCAACCACCCCAAGTCTTCTCTTTCTCCGTCCAGAATTCTGACCTTTCTGGGAATGTCTCTGGACACTTCACAGGCCAGGGTGTTTCTACCCCAGGCCAAGATTCTTTTGATTCAGGAGTTAGTTCGGCTTCTCTTGTCTACCCCTCATCCGACCATCCGGTTAGGGATGAGGCTGGTGGGGTTAATGGTGGCCTCATTCGAGGCAGTTCCCTTTGCGCAGTTTCACACAAGGACGCTTCAGCTTCATCTGTTGAAGGTTTGGGACAAGTCTCCTCTATCGCTGGATCAGTCCTTCCTGATAATTCCCCGAATTCGTCGATCCCTGCAATGGTGGCTGGGGTCGGTCAATCTGTTGAAGGGCAGATCTTTTCTGGCTCCGTGTTGGATGCCACGGATGCCAGTCTGTCAGGTTGGGGGGGTGTTTGGAAGGACCTCCAGTTTCAGGGTTTGTGGGGCCCGCGGGAGGCTCACGAGCCCATCAATGTTCTGGAGTTGAGAGCCATCAGGTTGGTTCTGTTTCGCTTGACTCATCAGTTGAGAGGCCTGCCAGTTCAGGTCCGGTCGGACAACAGAACGGCGGTTGCTTACATCAATCACCAAGGAGGGACTCGCAGCAGGAGTGCCCTCAGGGAAGTGTCTTTGATTCTGGACTGGGCAGAGACCCACGTCCCGTGTATCTCAGCAGTCTACATTCCGGGAGTGGAGAACACGGAGGCGGACTTGCTGAGCAGGGCCTCCTCTCGTCAGGGGGAGTGGTCTCTCAGTCCCAAGGTGTTTCGTTCGATTTGTCTCAGGTGGGGGGTCCCAGCGGTGGACCTCTTTGCTTCTCGTCACAATCACAAGCTTCCAGTATTTGTGTCTCTCTCGCGGGATCCTCTGGCTCTGACAGTGGATGCCATGTCTCTAAACCGGAGGGATCTGGGGCTCCTTTACCTGTTTCCTCCGTTCCCAATGCTAGCCAGAGTGCTGCGCAAACTGGCCTTGGATGGTGCGTCGGCAATTCTGGTGGCCCCAAGGTGGCCAAGGCGAGTTTGGTTCGCAGATCTTGTAAGACTGGCAGAGGATCAGTTCGCCCTGCCTCTGCTGCCGGACCTGCTCACCCAGGGTCGGCTGCGCTATCCCAATTTACCATCGCTGGCTTTGACGGCATGGCTGCTGAAACCGTCATCTTGAAGGAGGAAGGTCTTTCTGACGCAGTGATTCAGACTCTTATCTGTGCCAGGAAGCGCTCTTCCTCTTCTATTTACTACAGGACTTGGAGGGCCTATATTGATTGGTGTGAAAGTAGGTCTTTCTCTTGTCGAGAGTTCTCCATTCCTAGAATTTTAGAGTTTCTCCAACATGGTCTAGATCTGGGGCTCCAGCTTAGTACATTGAAAGGGCAGGTTTCTGCCCTGGCGGTGTTCTTCCAAAGGTCCTTTGCACTTCATCCCTTAGTCAAGACCTTTTTCCAAGGTGTTACACATGTTCGGCCTCCTAGGAAGCCTTTTGTTCCAGTTTGGGATTTGAACCTGGTTCTTTCTGCTCTTCAGGGTCCCCCGTTTGAGCCCTTGAATGAGGTTGCTTTGTCTTCTCTTACCCAAAAGGTGGCCTTTTTGGTGGCTATCACTTCGGTTAGGCGTGTTTCTGAGTTGGCAGCTTTATCCATTACAGCTCCGTACTTCGAGAAACATCAGGACAAGGTTGTCTTTCGTTTCAAGCAGGATTTTCTTCCTAAAGTGGTCTCGGAGTTTCATCTGAATCAGGACATTGTTTTGCCCTCTCTATGCCCAAATCCCAGCGACGACAAGGAAAGGGCATTGCATTCCTTGGATGTAGTTCGTGTTGTGGAACATTATCTGGAGGTTACGTCTTCCTTTCGTAAGACTGATGCTTTCTTTGTGGTGCCCTGCGGGCCTAGGAAAGGTTTGGCTCCTGCCAAATCTTCCATTAGTAAATGGATTCGTCAGGCCATCATTGGGGCCTATTCTGCCAAGGGGAGGAGTCCCCCTTTTCGTGTTACTGCTCATTCTACTCGTGCAGTTGGTGCGTCCTGGGCCTTTCAGCACCAGGCTTCTGTTGAACAAGTTTGTAAGGCCGCTACCTGGTCTTCGGTTCACACCTTTTCCAAGTTTTACAAGGTTGATGTTAGGGCATCAGCGGATGCTGTTTTTGGCCGCAAAGTTTTGCAAGCTGTTGTGGTTTAAGGTTGTGCATTGTTGCCTAGTTTTTGATCCCCGCCCTTGTTATGGACACTGCTGTTGGATGTCCCACATGTTATGGATTCTTGAAGCGGGGTGTGTGACATACTAAGAATAATACCATTTTGTGAATACTCACCTTGTAAAATGGGTATTATGAGTATGTCACACACCCCGCTTCAACCCGCCCTTTTGTATTCAGGATCCTCTTTATTGCTAACTTTGCGTGGTTGTTGTTTATATTTGCCTCTTCCTGGTCCCTTAACTTACTGCTTTCTGTATACTGGGTAGTGAGTGGGAGGTCCCAGGTATTTATGGATCAGGGAGGGGCTTTCTTTTGCTATCATCTCTGCAGGAACGCCCTCTTCAGGACGATATTACCCACATGTTATGGATTCTTGAAGCGGGGTGTGTGACATACTCATAATACCCATTTTACAAGGTGAGTATTCACAAAATGGTATTATTAATCCAAAAAGTTTCCAAAAATGTACGTCAGAAAGATTTGAGATTTTATAAAAAAAAAAAAAAATGGGATCAGGAAAGGGATTTAAGGATCATCCATAGAAATGTATGGGAGAGCGACAGGTAAGACGTGGCGCTCTGCAAGGCTGAACGCCGGCGCTGTACGCTGAGCCTGGGATAATGATGAATCGGACGCTACATGGCGCTGTTCCAGTCGCTCACCAGATTCGGCTTTATAAATGTGTAATTGCTGCCGTGTCCGGCGTTCACCTGCCGCTACCTGGCGCTAGAGCTTCATGAATCAGGCCCTAAGCTGTGCCAGATCTGTGACTGAGAGGTGTGGCCTAAAGGTTGTCGGCTAGCCCTAGAGTCCTTTAGATTCCAGGGCCAGCCAAGTTAGTCCACTTTAAGATAGGACGATTGGGGGGAGGGGACCTGGGGTAACGGGTCCAGCATCCCCCCCCCCCCCCCCCTTGACCTCCCTTGACCTTAGGAGGATGTTGCTGGCCATTATGTGGTCAGATGATGGTGGTTTAGTGGTGATAAAATAATTGGGATCAGAGCGATCAGATCTGCTGATTGGAGGATCTGAGAAGCGTCCTGACTTCTCCTCCCATGATGCTTTGCTTTTTCCCTCCAGGTGCCGCTCCTGGAAATCCTGAGACAGTCAGAGGCTCAGATCGCACAAGCGCAGAACAGGAAGATGGAGATCCAGGAGGCCAATGAGCAGGTGAGGGGGCCTCTAATTTGTGTGGTCTTAAAGTGGACCAAAACCCAAGATTAAGACTATACTGGGTTTTGGTCCTTGTCCTGTGTGAAACCCCCCCCCCCCCTCCCAGATTGCCGAAGCCAACTCGCCTCTTCCCAGCCACTCGTGCAATACAGCGCCTTGGGGACCCCCATCAGAACCTATTGGCGTTGGGAGGAAAGTCTGGGGGTCTCGTTTGCACCGGAACAGCGGAGGAGACTCCTTGCGGCGCCGCACAAGACCTCCATTTGCACACGGACCCAGGAATGCAATTACAAAATCCTTACCGGCTGGTATAGGGTCCCAGCGGTCCTACACAGGTGGTTTCCGGGTGAGTCGGAGGTTTGCTGGAGGTGCGGTGCTGCGAGGGGTGACCTTCTCCACATTTTCTGTTCCTGCCCTAGGCTACGGCCCTTCTGGGATTCAGTGAGGAGAGTGATAGGGGATGTTACGGGGGAGACAATACCCGCAGATCCTGGAATCTGCTGCACCTAGGGAAGTCCCCCTTGAAAGATTACAAAAGATCCCTCGTGTGTCACCTTCTTAATGCTGCAAAATCTTGCATTCCTCTGATGTGGAAAAAGACCTCCCCTCCCTCTTTGGCTAGTTGGGTCTTGAAGGTCAATGAAACCATGCGGTTTGAAGATCTAGTTTTGAATCAAGAGGAAGGGTTCCGGAGGTACTCAATTGGGTCGATTCAAAGAAACATGTAACAGCTTGGATTTTGGTGCCGATCATCCTATTTTTCCCGTCCGCTCGTGCGTTCGTATGAACTTGCGAGTGATTCTATAAGCAAATCCGTTTCTATCCTAAAATGTCCGTCCGTTCGTATGGCAGTTCGGGAATCAGACCTATGTCAGTTTCCATCCTGAATTTTCCGTTTCATTTCTCAGGTTGCAACATTGGTTTTGCCCTTTTTCCTTTTTTGTCTGGACGTAAATCCTTCTGATCTTGCGGCTGCGCACTACAAACTTACCTCATTAAAGTGCATTCTAAATATTTGGTCTTTTATTTTTCTTTATTTCATTCATTTTGTAGTAACCAACCATTAATGAATGCATTTGCATAAGTAAATCTTACTTTGTTTAATTTTTAGTTAACTTGCATTTTTTACTTGTGGATTTAATTTTAATATTTTGGCTTCAAATGGTACAACTTAAAATGTTGTGTGTGGTTACCCACACCCTCTCCATACAGATTTGCTCTCAAAAATTAAACACCCAGCAACTTCTGCATGTTATGAGTCTAGAAACAGCCAAGATGGCGGCTCAGGTATTATCGGGCAGCCTGCAAACAGAAAGGGCCTTGTGACTGTGTTGCTCTGCATTCTTTGATTTCTGACCTTTCCGTGCCCCCAGCTCTGCTGTGTCTGTGCAAAATACAGCAGTAACCCACATCCTGCACTTTATCCCGCTCTCCTCTCCTCAGTAAGTGTGATGCATCTGACCAAAGATGAGCTAAAATAATTAAACAAAGCAAAGATAAACAACTACACCAATAAATTCAAATTAAAAATATTATTCTAGTACATCAATTTAAAAATAAATAACAAAGGACATAAGTTTCTTTAAATAACGCAAATATATTGCAAAATAAAGGTTTACATGCAAAGGACTAATTAAGGTCCACATTAAAATGCTTTTATAAGGCATACATGAATCAGGTATGCATTGCCATACAATTTATGGCCTCGGCCATGCTGATACATGCAGTTCATTGGAGCTCAAGACGCGCAGACTCCTCCACATAGCCAAAAAACCTGTTCAAGAACAGCAATCCGACTGCTAAAAGGTGTCGCCAGTGGCTTTCTTTTAAAACGTATTTAGAGGTTGGAAAACTGTTCTCTGAATTACACGTAAACACATCCGATTATCCTAAGTTTTAGGTTTGGATCCTAAGTTTTAGGTTTGGATCCAAAGTTTTAGGTTTGGATCCAAAGTTTTAGGTTTGGATCCAAAGTTTTAGGTTTGGATCCAAAGTTTTAGGTTTGGATCCAAAGTTTTAGGTTTGGATCCAAAGTTTTAGGTTTGGATCCAAAGTTTTAGGTTTGGATCCAAAGTTTTAGGTTTGGATCCTACAATTTAGGAACGAACTTCCGATGATCGTAAGAGCATATACGAAATCGTACGTAGGCTCGTGCGAGTCGGAAATGGCCAAAAAAACAGGAAAAAATGACTAACACCCACCCAAACTTACCATTCTCGATCCGAAATCAATTAACTTTTGCTCTTTGAATCGAGGGGAATGACTTGGTACAACTGGATGGTCTTCACGGACTCCCCTACCTTGTCACATTGGTCTGTTTCTCCGTTTTCTCGCTAAGCTTACTGTTTCTCTGAGCATTGAATAAGAGTCTGACAAAGTGTAATATTGACTTATCTTATTTCATTTTTGATATTCTTTTTGACATCTTATTTGTTATTGCACCTGTGATGCTTGTAAAACTTTGATAAATAAAGAATTTGAAGAACCTATTGGCGGTTTATCGTGGACCCCCCGGGGCATCGCATTGTCTACGAGCCTCGGCCTCCCAGGAGGCCACAGCCAATCACACGTTTTTTTTTTTCCTTTTGCAGCTGAGATCGCTGATCGCGGAGAAGAAGAACGACGTGAAATGTCTGAAGGACGAGGCCCAGAGGCTGGACGAGCTCCTGTTGCACAAGACTCAGGTGCGGCCTCCATGTTGGGGGTCATGAGCCTCCTGTAGCTGAGGGGTTCTTGGTTGGTCAGCTGATCCCGGGGGGTAACTCTTGTGGTGTCTTTAGGAGGCTGAGGAGCAGGAGAAGAGGCTGACCGCGGAGATCCAGTCCCTGGAGAAGCATCGGCAGCTGCTGGAGTCTGGGCTGAGCAAAGGCTTAGAGGAGGCCATGAAGGATCTGGAAAAGGCTCAGCAAGAGTGAGTATATACCAGGGTGCTGCCCCAGGAGTCTGGCTGTGTGTAAATTACAGGGGTGTGGGCTTTAATCCGGACCTTCACCCTAAATAAGAGCCTATATTGTAGGTCCCCCCCCCCCGTACATACAGATTGCTTACATTAATCCGGACCTTCACCCTGAATAAGAGTCTATCTTATGTTTTCCCCCCTGTACATACAGATTGCCCACATTAATCCAGACCCTCACCCCGAATAAGAGCAAAGGAAATGTGAACTGAGTGAGCACCGTCTGCCCCACACCCATCCATGCCTCTAGCCACGCCCATTTAGAGAGGTCTGGCACACCCACAGCTAGCGGTATGTCAGAGATGCGGATGCGGCGAGGGCTCCTGGAGGATCTAGGTAAATCAGGCGATCGGGGGGGTCACCCAGTGGGGCATCCCGAATTGGAGTAAGACCACAGCCTCTAGAGTCTGAGACTCTCTCTTAGTATTTTAGGCAGCATTTAGCATAGTCTCCCTAGGACCCAATGATTTAGGCACAGTGCCATAGTTGGTGATGAAGCTCTGGCTTTGACGGGTTCCCCTTCCTTGGCCCCTTTTTGACGGGTGTCCCACATTTAGCATAGTCTGCCTAGGACCAAGTGATTGGGGCACAGTGATGAAGCGCTGGCTTTGATGGGGGTCCCCTTCCTTGGCCCCTTTTTGCCGGGGGGGGGGGGGTCCCCTTCCTTGGCCCCTTTTTGCCGGGGGGGGGGGGGGGGCGGTCCCCTTCCTTGGCCCCTTTGGACGGGGTCCTGCCTGCAGGGAATGTATTCTGTATAATGGCTGACATTTCTCTTTCCAGGCTGCAGCTTGTCGAGCACCAGACTGAAGAGGAGATGCGGCAGGTGGGCAATAAGCTGGCGCGGGTGGTGAATGCTGTGGCCTCTCATGTAGGAATCATAGAGGTAAAGAAACTGCTGCTCGGCTTGGAAACTCTTTTGTGTGTGTGTGTGTTATTCTAAGTATGTCACACACCCCACTTCAATCATTAATTATTACACTTGGGTAACTCCACCAGCAGGTGGCGACGTGCAGAGAAGTCATGAAAAACAAGCCCCTCCTGGTCTATACATTCCTGGTACCTCCCACTCATTCCCCAGTTTTTCTTCTCTGCAACGTGGCGACAAGACAGAAGAAAGAAGTCTCCTGCTTGCAGGTAGCGGGGGTATCACCCCGCCCCCCCCCCCCCCCCATGGTCTATTTCTGCCCGGTTCTGTTTGTTTCAATTCTCACATGTAACTGGCAGCCTCCCAGCTTAGGCTGTAGGCCGGGCGGGCGAGGGTAGATGGCACCCTTGGTGCCTAGGAGATTAGCTCCTCCGCTCGACCCCATATTATGGGGCATAGCGGTATCCCGGAGTGGTGATCCGGATGTGGGATGCCCCTATTTACATAGCTGCTAGATAGTCGGCTTATAGAGCGAGCCTGTTTGCCTTATTAAAAACATGAGGTGATACGTGTTATGGGACCAGTTTTTTCCCTTCCCAGCTAGCTATACTCCCCTTGCGTGAGTGACAATGTGACAATCTGTCTATTGAGTGGTTCAATTCCACCTTCCGGGTGGTGAACTCTTTCTGTGTGTGTTTATGTGTGCGCTGGGATGGGTGTTCTTTGCGTGGCGTTTGTGCCTTATTGCTTTGGCACTGCTTTACAAATGGGCGGGTTGGGCGAGTGTCGCCGGCCCGCCACTTGTGTTTTACTTGGGGGGGTCATGGTGGCGCCCGTTAGCGCGGGATTCCTGTCAGAAGGCGATGGGCGGGGTCGCGCGGCGCTCTGCGCTGCGGGCCCGCCTGGTTGTGAAGCGCCGAGGTCGGCGTTTGCTGCGGTGTCTGTCAGCGTGTCTGTCAGCGTGTGTGTGTGCCTTGTGGCTATTGCTTTCACTTGGGGGGGACCGGACGGTCGTGCCGCCGGTCTGTGTTAAGCGGGGATGCGGGCATTATCCTCGCTGGCGCCTGCCGCTCGGCGATGCAGGAGAGGGGCGGGACCGCGTCTTGCGCGGTCCGCGCTGTGGTTGGTCGTTTTTTTGGGGGGGGAGGGGCGTGGCTAATGCGGCTCCTGCGTTTCCATGGGCCCGCCTTCCTTTTCTCCTCTCCTGGGCGGTGCGGAGTTACTGGCCGCCATTTCGCCGCGGTGTGGTAGTCGCGCTGAGAAGCCTTCTCTTCAGGTAGGCTCGTTTTTGTTCCTGATGTTGGGGCTGAAGTAGCCCCGTGGTGATTTTATTGTAGTATGGCTTTTCTCTTACCCCATTTTTATCCCCCCTCCCCCTCGCTCCCACTGTTTGGGGGTGATGGCAAGACTATTTAACCATCATTATAGGGCTTGTGGTTAAAGGGGGAAGACGGCCTTTATGGGTTATGAGCATTGTATTTCCATGTGCTGTTGTGCCCGGAATGATTGTTGTCCCTGTTTTTTGTCTTTCTGATCCTGGGACCCCATCTTACAGGGCTCTCCCGCTCTTATATACCTGGCTAGTTTGGGATTTTTTGACCATTACGACAATTTTTTTGCTAATTTCCCATGGTCAGGGTTATATAGAATTATAGTTATATAGTAATTAAAGGGGCATCCAGGGTCGCTTACTGCGTAAATCCCTGGGTTCTGCGAATACCATAAATTTCACCATATGGAGGCTGCCAAAGATACCGGAAACGGTCCTTCGGGACAATCCAGGCTGTGTGGGGGTTGTGGGACTCCGCTCCTGGGGGATGATGTCATTATATGTATTCCATGTGCACAGCGGAACATTGAGCGCCAGTCCGGCACCCCGGTGCCTGGTACTTCATCGGCCGCGCCATCTCCCTCTCCTCCTCGCCTGTTCCGGACCCCGTGTGACGTTGTCATGGGTGGGGATTCGCAATCTGAGGTGTGCGTCCGCTTGGCCAACCTCGAGAAAATGTTTTCCGCTATGTCCGCTCAGAAGGCTCCGGCTAAGCGTAAACACCTATCTCCGCCTCCGCCGGACTCTGATGAGGAGGTTGTTGAGGATCTGGATTGGTCAGATCGTCCCCTTGAAGAGGGTGAGCTTTTGGAGGAATTGGATGATTCAGAGGGCCAGCAGGTGCTTGGCGCTGAGGGGGACCAGGTTGATGGTCCCGCTCCTGATACGTCTTCCATTTTGGCCCAAATGTTTGAGGTTTTGGATTTGGACCCTCCCGAGGCTGCTCCTCGGCCTAAGGGCCAGCTTTTTTGGGGATCCAAGCAGCGCTTGGAGTTTCCCAGTCAACAGCATTTCGAGGACGTTGTCCTTAAGCAATGGGAGCAGCCTACACGGCTCGTCGGGGTACCGCTTAGCTGGGATAAGAAATATCCTTTTCCGGCGGACTTGATGAAGCGTTGGTCTGTCCCTCCCGAGGTGGATGCTCCGGTCTTGGGACTGTCTAATACGGCGGTTGCTCATTCTCCTGACACTACTTCTCTCAAGGACGGCGAGGTTCGCCGGATTGATCAGCTGGCTCGCCATGGTTTTGTCTGTGCGGTTTCGGTTTTGAGGCCTGTTTGTGCTTCGGCTCTTTTAACTTTGGCGGTTAGGTCTATTGTCAGGGATTTATGTGTGGATCTTGATCCCTCTGGTGATGAGTTTCTTGCGCTTAAGCGTTGTGACTCCTTGTCGTTTATTCTGGCCGCTCAGGATGATGCCATGTTGATGTGTGGCAGGGCTTCTGCTCTGTTGGTGGCTATTCGCCGCTCTGTGTGGTTGAGACAGTGGAAGGCTGACTTTAATTCTAATAGATCGCTCACGGCTCTTCCCTTTTTGGGTTTGAGGCTTTTCGGTGAAAAGCTGGATTCTGTTGCCAAGGGAGGTAAGTTACCTCAGCGCAAGAAATTTCGCCGTTCATTTCGGGGGGCGGCCCCCTTCAATCCGTCCTTTCGGGGAGCCAGAGCCGGCAGGGGTGCGGGCTTCTCGGCTTCCAGGGGCGCAGGTTGGAATAGGGGTAGAGGCCGTGGCCGTCCCGTTCACGCCTGGGGCGCCAAGTCCAAGTCAGCTGCCAAGTCTGCTCAGCAATGAGGGGGCGCCCTCACCCGTACGGGTGGGGGGACGGTTGCAACTCTTCTCCCGGGTTTGGGACCAGGAGGTCTCGGACAGGTGGATCCGGGAGGTGGTGTCGGCCGGTTACAAGCTGGAGTTCGAGTCCCGCCCTCCTTCAAGGTTTTTCAGGTCTCAGGTACCTTCAGATCCGTTGGTCGCGCAGGGGCTCCTGGCGGCGGTAAGGAATCTTCTGGAATTGGCAGTCATCTGCCCGGTCCCTCTTTCGGAGGTGGGGTGCGGGTATTGTTCCAATCTCTTCACTGTACCCAAAAAGGATGGGTCGTTCCGTCCCATCCTGGATTTGAAGTCTCTCAACCGGTTTATTCGTCCCCGGAAGTTCCGCATGGAAACCCTGCGGTCTGCGATCGGTTCGCTTCGGCAGGGGGACTTTGACGTCCATAGACATCAAGGATGCTTACCTTCACATTCCGATTTTTTCCGGCTCATCAGAGGTTTCTTCGCTTTGTGGTGGAGGATCGGCATTTCCAGTTTGTAGCTCTTCCATTTGGCCTCACCTCGGCTCCGAGGGTGTTCACCAAGGTGTTGGCGGGAGTGATGGCCCTGCTCAGAGCTCAGGGGATTCGCATTGTGCCTTACCTGGACGATCTTCTCATCATGGCACCTTCCTTCAGTCAAGCGGAAGGGGACACCAGCATGGTGGTGTCTATGCTGGAGAGGTTCGGCTGGGTGATCAATTACCCCAAGTCCTCTCTGGTTCCGGCCAGGGTGGTGACCTTTCTGGGGATGTCCTTGGACTCTTGCCAGCACAGAGTTTTTCTCCCTCAGGCCAAGGTTCTTTTGTTTCACGAGGACGCTTCAGCTTCATCTTTTGGCGTCTTGGGATCGGCGACCGCGGTCGTTGGATCGGTCTTTCCGGATGTCCCCTCGGGTTCGGCAGTCTCTTCTGTGGTGGATGGTCTCGGACAATCTTCTGAAGGGCAGGTCGTTTCTGACCCCGCTTTGGGAAACTCACCACGGATGCCGGTTTGTCAGGATGGGGAGGTTTCTGGAAGGATCTTCAGTTTCGGGGGCAGTGGGACCCTCAGGAAGCTCCCTTGCCCATCAATGTTCTGGAGTTGCGAGCCATCAGGTTGGTTCTGTCTTACTTGACGCATCATTTACAGGGCCTGCCGGTTCAGGTTCGATCGGACAATCGGACGGCGGTTGCTTACATCAATCACCAAGGAGGGACTCGCAGTCTGGGTGCTCACAGAGAGGTGTCTCGGATTCTAGTTTGGGCAGAGACTCATGTCCCTTGCATCTCGGCAGTGTACATTCCAGGAGTGGAAAACACGGAGGCGGACTTTCTAAGCCGGTGTTCTTCCTGCCGGGGGGAATGGTCTCTCCATCCCCAGGTTTTTCGGTCGATGTGTCTTCGGTGGGGGATGCCGGAGGTGGTTCTGTTTGCCTCTCGTCACAATCACAAGCTTCCGACATTCGTGTCGCTATCTCAGGGTCCTCTGGCTCTGGCGGCGGATGCCATGGCTCTGAGCTGGAGGGACCTGGGGTTTCTTTATCTGTTTCCTCCGATCCCCATGCTAGGCAGGGTTCTGCGAAAGCTGGTTCTGGAAGGAGTTCCCGCCATTCTCGTGGCCCTAAGGTGGCCAAGGCGGGTGTGGTTCGCGGACATCGTTCGTCTGGCGGTGGATCAGTTCGAGCTGCCCTCTTCGGCCGGATCTTCTCACTCAGGGTCTACTGTGTTACCCCAGTTTACCAACGTTGGCTTTGACGGCTTGGCTGCTGAAACCTCCATCTTGACGGAGGAAGGCCTTTCGGATTCGGTCATTCGGACTCTTATCAGTGCCAGGAAGAGATCTTCTTCTTCCATCTATTATAGGGCTTGGAGATCTTATATTGATTGGTGTGAGGCGAGATCTTTGCCCTGCCGGGTCTTTTCTATCTCTAGGATTTTGGAATTTCTTCAATCTGGGCTGGCCTCTGGTCTGCAGCTTAGTATCTTGAAGGGGCAGGTTTCGGCCTTGTCTATCTTTTTTCAGAGGTCTTTTGCTCTTCATTCTTTGGTCAGGACTTTTTTCCAGGGGGTTTCGCATCTGCGGCCTCCTAGGAAGCCTTTGCTCCCTGTTTGGGATTTGAATTTGGTCCTCTGCTCTTCAGGCTCCTCCTTTTGAGCCTTTGCAGGTTATTGCTCTATCCATGTTGACTCAGAAGGTTGTCTTTTTGGTGGCCATCACTTCGGTTTGGCGTGTTTCGGAGTTGGCAGCCTTGTCTATTCAGGCTCCTTATTTTGAGAAACATCAGGACAAAGTGGTTTTTCGTTTCAAACCAGACTTTCTCGCTAAAGTGGTTTCTGCTTTTCATCTGAATCAGGACATTGTTCTTCCCTCCTTGTGTCCTAGACCTGGGAATGATAAGGAGAGGGCGTTGCATTGTTTGGATGTGGTACGTTGTGTCAGGTACTACTTGCGTATTATGTCTTCTTTTCATAAGACTGATGCCTTTGTTTGTGGTGCCCTGTGGGGCTAGGAAGGGTTTGGCTCCGGCTAAGTCTTCCATTAGTAAATGGATTCGTCAGGCGATTGTTGGGGCCTACTCTGCCAAGGGGAAGGATCCCCCTTTTCGGGGTCACTGCTCATTCTACTCGTGCGGTTGGTGCGTCCTGGGCTTTTCAGCACCAGGCTTCTGTTGAACAAGTTTGTAAGGCCGCTACTTGGTCTTCGGTTCACACTTTTTCCAAGTTTTATAAGGTTGATGTACGGGCTTCAGTGGATGCTGTTTTTTGGCCGCAAGGTTCTGCAGGCTGCAGTGGTTTGAGTTTTCTGCATTATTGCCTGGTTGGATACCTGCCCTTTTTGGACACTGCTGTTGGATGTCCCAAGTGTAATAATTAATGATTGAAGTGGGGTGTGTGACATACTTAGAATAATACCATTTTGTGAATACTCACCAGTAAAATGGGTATTATAAGTATGTCACACACCCCACTTCACCCGCCCTTTTGGTATCACGGTTTCTTTATAGGGTGAAGTTTTCGTTTACAGTTTGAGGGTTTTTTCCTGGTACCTTGTCTTTACTGCTGTTTGAATACTGGGGAATGAGTGAGAGGTGCCAGGAATGTATAGACCAGGAGGGGCTTGTTTTTCATGACTTCTCTGCACGTCGCCACCTGCTGGTGGAGTTACCCAAGTGTAATAATTAATGATTGAAGTGGGGTGTGTGACATACTTATAATACCCATATTACAGGTGAGTATTCACAAAATGGTATTTTTTTTGTTATATATATATAAAACATAGTAACATAGTATGTGCGGCTGAATAAAGACTTTAGTCCAGTTCAGCCTGTTTATCTCCTTCCAGTGGTCTAATAGCCATAGCTGGTCTAATAGCCATAGCTGGTAATGTTATTACATGCCAGGAGGGCATCCCGGCCACTATAGATCTCCATCCACTGGTCTAGTAGCCATAGCTGGTAATGTTATTACATGCAAGGAGGGCATCCCGGTCACTATAGATCTCCTTCCAGTGGTCTAGTAGCCATAGCTGGTAATGTTATTACATGCAAGGAGGCATCCCGGCCACTATAGATCTCCATCCAGTGGTCTAGTAGCCATAGCTGGTAATGTTATTACATGCAAGGAGGGCATCCCGGCCACTATAGATCTCCATCCAGTGGTCTAGTAGCCATAGCTGGTAATGTTATTACATGCACGGAGGCATCCCGGCCACTATAGATCTCCTTCCAGTGGTCTAGTAGCCATAGCTGGTAATGTTATTACATGCAAGGAGGGCATCCCGGCCACTATAGATCTCCTTCAGTGGTCTAGTAGCCATAGCTGGTAATGTTATTACATGCCAGGAGGGCATCCCGGCCACTATAGATCTCCTTCCAGTGGTCTAGTAGCCATAGCTGGTAATGTTATTACATGCAAGGAGGCATCCCGGTCACTATAGATCTCCTTCCAGTGGTCTAGTAGCCATAGCTGGTAATGTTATTACATGCAAGGAGGGCATCCCGGTCACTATAGATCTCCTTCCAGTGGTCTAGTAGCCATAGCTGGTAATGTTATTACATGCAAGGAGGGCATCCCGGCCACTATAGATCTCCTTCCAGTGGTCTAGCAGCCATAGCTGGAATGTTATTACATGCACGGAGGGCATCCCGGCCACTATAGATCTCCTTCCAGTGGTCTAGTAGCATAGCTGGTAATGTTATTACATGCAAGGAGGCATCCCGGTCACTATAGATCTCCTTCCAGTGGTCTAGTAGCCATAGCTGGTAATGTTATTACATGCAAGGAGGGCATCCCGGTCACTATAGATCTCCTTCCAGTGGTCTAGTAGCCATAGCTGGTAATGTTATTACATGTAAGGAGGGCATCCCGGCCACTATAGATCTCCTTCCAGTGGTCTAGTAGCCATAGCTGGTAATGTTATTACATGCAAGGAGGGCATCCCGGCCACTATAGATCTCCTTCCAGTGGTCTAGTAGCCATAGCTGGTAATGTTATTACATGCAAGGAGGGCATCCCGGTCACTATAGATCTCCTTCCAGTGGTCTAGTAGCCATAGCTGGTAATGTTATTACATGCAAGGAGGGCATCCCGGCCACTATAGATCTCCTTCCAGTGGTCTAGTAGCCATAGCTGGTAATGTTATTACATGTAAGGAGGGCATCCCGGCCACTATAGATCTCCTTCCAATGTCTAGTAGGCATAGCTGGTAATGTTATTACATGCAAGGAGGGCATCCCGGTCACTATAGATCTCCTTCCAATGGTCTAGTAGCCATAGCTGGTAATGTTATTACATGCCAGGAAGGCATCAAGGCCACTTTTGAACATTTTTAATGTATCCCTCATTACTACCTCCTCTGGCAGTGAGTTCCATAGTATATAGCATAGCATATATATAACACAAGAAGTAGTTACTGCTAACAATACATGACAAAAAAATGGGGGGGCTCCCCCCTAGACTGACCAATCACATACATATAGTTACATAGTGAATAAGGTTGAAAAAATACATATGTCCATCAAGTTCAACCAAGTGTGTTAGGATAGGGGACGCTATCTATTTTATTTTATAGGGGGAAGCTATTTATTTTTTTATTTATTTTACTGATAACCGCTAATAGTAACAGTTAATGTTATTTTCTTCTAAATAAGCATCTAATCCTTTTTTTGAAGCTGTCAGCGGTTGATGCTGTAACAAGCTTCTGTGGGAGGCTATTCCATAGATTTATAGTTCTTATGGTAAAAAATGATTGTCGCCTCCGGAGACTGAATTTCTTTTTTCCAGGCGCAGTGAGTGCCCCCTTGTCTTTAGAGAGAATTTTACCTGAAATAGTGTTTCCCCATATTTCTTTGTATTGTCCATTTATATATTTATACAAGTTAATCATGTCCCCCCTCAGTCAGCTCCTCTCAAGACTAAACAGATTTAATTCTCGCAATCTTTCCTCATAACTAAGATCCTTCATTCCCCTTATTAGTTTGGTGGCTCTCCTCTGCTCCCTTTCCATAGTCAGAGCGTCCTTTCTATGAACGGGTGCCCAGAACTGGACGGCATATTCCAGGTGAGGGCGCAACAGTGCCTTGTAAAGAGCAAAATTACTCACCTATCCCGTGATTCCAGGCCCTCCATTAATGCATGATAATATCTCGGTGGCCTTGGAAGCAGCTGCTTGGTATTGCATGCTGTTATTTAGCCTGTGATCTACCAGTGTCCCAGATCTTTCTCAACAAGTGACTCTCCAGTTTTACTTCCCCGAGGACATATGTGGCCTTCAGGTTATTAGACCCCAAGTGCATGACTTTACATTTCTCCACATTGAACACCAAACCAGCTCAGTCCTAGAAATGGGGCACAGCTCACCCAAATATGTAAAGAATACAAATACATTTATTAATCTAACCTACACCTAACAAACAAAATCCAAGACAACACTGTTAAAAAGATTCTTATTAACACGGCCTCTAGAGCAAATGCTAATACATTCGAAATATGTATAATAAATATAGAAGGGCTCAATAATTAATTTATAGATAGAAACACCCAATAACCAAGTGCTCTGTGATACTATAAATTTTTAAAATGTGCAGAAAGTGGGGGGTGCGCACCCCTCTCCTATTAAAGTGCATAGAAACTGAGTGTAATGAATGAATGGCATGCAATAGATGGGCGGCGCCATCTTGCATCCCATCAGGCACTGCGCACGGCCCTCCCAATCCCACGCCTGCAATGGGGCCGCCCAAAATTTCGCAAGACTTCGCTGAGTGGCGCGTGACTTTAAAGAGTATGGCAAAGCTGGCGGGGGGGGGGGGGGGGGGGGCAGAGGATCGTCCACTAAAGACATCTAACAGGTAAGTAGGGGCCGATGGGGGAGGGGGGGAAACAGCCCCTTTTTATTTTTGGTCCGATGTTCCTCTTTAAAAGATCCTGGATCATTTTAATAATATTTAAAAATAATTTAATAGATTTCATACAATTCAATAATACATACATGTATACTAATTTAATAATTAATTTTAAGAATTTTAAATATTAAATTAAATTTAATATTAAAATTAAATTAAGAATTTAATAATATATAAATAAACAAATAATAGATTTAATTAAAAAGGAAGCCTACTTAAAAATGTCCCAGTGGGTGACCCCCAGCCTGAACGTTTTTTTTATTTTTTTATTTTTTTTTTTTCCTCACAGAAACATTTGGAGGAGAAGCGTCTGAAGAGCGAGCGCGAGTACGAGGACTTCACCAAGCTGGATCTGCTGGCCGATCTGCGGGAAATCCTGGCCAAATACAAGCAGAAGGCGGAGCAATTAGGTGGCTCCTCCTCTAAATGAGAGCCGTCACCGCCTCCCGTATTCACACTTGTACAGGCGTTTAGTGTTATGTTTCTATGTTTGTTGTGGCTTTATTTGTTCTCACTTCTCTACGTTAAAGGGCAAGCGCACCTCTGGGGCACGTCACCTTCCTGCTGTGCAGCTGTATACATATGTTCAAGCTTTATGATGCCCAGCAGATCTGGGTTTAAACATTGCAGCCAATAGGATGCAGGGACTGCTGCAGGGCTTTGAGGGTCTGGAGGGGGTGGGTGGACCTACACCACCCTCCTTGGGCTACACTTAGGCGTTTGGGCCAAGGAGGGTGTAGGAGATGACTGTAGCACATAAATGGGCAGGGATTGCACTTAAAGTGGACCAAAACCCAGGATTTTGACTTTCCTAGGTTTTGGTCCTTTCCCCCGGGGGTTGTGTGAAACCCCCCAGGACGCCGAGACCAGCTCACCTCTTCCCGGTCCCACGACGCATCTAAGAGCAGCGGCTCTGATGGCCGCATCCTCCGTTTCCCTGTAACGGGGAGCGTGCCTGTGCCAGGCATTTGTGAATGGTCCCTCAGCAACATTCACCCCCATTCAGCCTCGATCGGGGATAAGGTCAAAACTATTGACTATCCTGTGTTTCGGTCCTTCCCTCCCCCCCCTACACACCCCGATCGGGGATGCCTCTGGGAAGCTACCCCCCCCCCCCCCCCAGATCGCCGAAGAAACTCACCTCTTCCCGGTCCTACGGCGCATGCGCGGCCGCTTGTCCAATCAACGCGCTTGGAGCCACTGACCTCATGCCATTTAAAGTGGACCAAAATCCTGCTGGATCGGCCCGGGAAGCTATAAGATTCCTGGACCGATCCATCCCCTCCCCGCAGGGCATACAAAATCAGGATGCCCGCTGTGTGAAACCCCCCCCCCCCCCCCCCCCCAGGTCGCCGGCTACACTTTACCTGAATTCTGGCCCAATGGTGCATGTGTGGGCCGCGGCCCCATCCCCGACATTCTTTTTTTCCTTCTCTCAATCTCTTTTACACATTTTCATCTTTGTCTCCCTCCTTCACCTGTTTCCTCTCTTGCACTCCATTTTTGTGTGTATATTCCTCCTAGGGGGCGCCATCCTGAGATCCTGCACAGGGCAACACTGACCCTAAAGCCGGCCCCCGGTCTAAATCCATGGTTTTGTTCTGCTGTAGGTGCCCTACCTATAGAAGGGTAACTTTAACAAAAGTCTTTACTCCCATGAGCTATGCGCCTCCCCCCCCCCCACTAGCTCCGCCTCTTTACAGGGTAGAGCTCCACCTAGCCAGGGGTTGGATACTATAAGAATTGTTACACTCCTCTGGCTGTACATATCTTGAAGACAAATGCCGGTGTCTAACCCTTGTTCAGTGTATACAAGCAAATGCTTAATAAGTAAGTTAGTGTTTTATTGGCGCTTAATTGATCACTGTATATAAATGATACATTCTATTTATTTGCTCCTCCTTCATCCCCTTCATTTGCATATCACTTTATTCCTCCATTATTATTATTGTTTGCTGTTGTTCCATGTATTTGTACTGATTGTTCTGAGTTTTGTAAATATTTTCTATTACATTAAATGTTTTTAGGTTGTCATTAGTGGTGGTGTGGATCCTTCTCGGTGGTGGTGGTGACCGTGAGGGTCCTTCTCATTGGTGGTGGTGGTGAGGGTCCTTCTCATTGGTGGTGGTGGTGAGGGTCCTTCTCATTGGTGGTGGTGGTGAGGGTCCTTCTCATTGGTGGTGGTGGGTGAGGGTCCTTCTCATTGGTGGTGGTGGGTGAGGGTCCTTCTCATTATTGGTGGTGCTGGTGAGGGTCCTTCTCATTATTGGTGGTGCTGGTGAGGGTCCTTCTCATTATTGGTGGTGCTGGTGAGGGTCCTTCTCATTATTGGTGGTGCTGGTGAGGGTCCTTCTCATTATTGGTGGTGCTGGTGAGGGTCCTTCTCATTATTGGTGGTGCTGGTGAGGGTCCTTCTCATTATTGGTGGTGGTGGTGGTGAGGGTCCTTCTCATTGGTGGTGGTGGTGAGGGTCCTTCTCATTGGTGGTGGTGGTGAGGGTCCTTCTCATTGGTGGTGGTGGTAAGGGTCCTTCTCATTGGTGGTGGTGGTGAGGGTCCTTCTCATTGGTGGTGCTTTTGTGGGTTTTTCTGTCCCACAGGGGGAACTAGACACTTGTTCTAAGCATACAGCACGTCCTGCTCCAGATGTAGTAATTACATGTGGGTAATCCTCCGCCTGAGGCGCTGTTCACTGCAGACATGTAGAAAACAGGCTCCTCCCGGCCCTATCCCCCCAATCCCATACAAGAAGAAGAAGAAGAGTGCGGAATCCCCCCTAATCCCATACAAGAAGAAGAAGAGGAGTGCGGAATCCCCCCTAATCCCATACAAGAAGAAGAAGAGTGCGGAATCCCCCCCAATCCCATACAAGAAGAAGAAGAGAGCGGAATCCCCCCAATCCCATACAAGAAGAAGAGTGCAGAGTCCCCCCCAATCCCATGCAAGAAGGAGAGTGCGGAATCCCCCCCAATCCCATACAAGAAGAAGAGTGCAGAGTCCCCCCCCAATCCCATACAAGAAGAAGAGTGCGGAATCCCCCCTAATCCCATACAAGAAGAAGAGTGCAGAGTCCCCCCCCAATCCCATACAAGAAGAAGAGTGCGGAATCCCCCCTAATCCCATACAAGAAGAAGAGTGCGGAGTCCCCCCCCCCCCCCCCCCCCAATCTCCTACAAGAAGAAGAAGAGAGAGAGTGCGGAATCCCCCCCAATCCCATAGAAGAAGAAGAGTGCGGAATCCCCCCAATCCCATACAAGAAGAGAGTGCGGAATCCCCCCCAATCCCATACAAGAAGAAGAAGAAAAGTGCGGAGTCCCCCCCCAATCCCATACAAGAAGAAGAAGAGTGCGGAATCCCCCCTAATCCCATACAAGAAGAAGAGGAGTGCGGAATCCCCCCTAATCCCATACAAGAAGAAGAGTGCAGAGTCCCCCCCAATCCCATACAAGAAGAAGAGTGCAGAGTCCCCCCCAATCCCATACAAGAAGAAGAAGAGTGCGGAATCCCCCCAATCCCATACAAGAGGAGGAGTGCGGAATCCCCCCTAATCCCATACAAGAAGAAGAAGAAGAGTGCGGAATACCCCCCAATCCCATACAAGAAGAAGAAGAAGAGTGCGGAATCCCCCCTAATCCCAATACAAGAAGAAGAGTGTGGAATCCCCCCTAATCCCATACAAGAAGAAGAAGAAGAGTGCGGAATCCCCCTAATCCCATACAAGAAGAAGAAGAAGAGTGCGGAATCCCCCCTAATCCCAATACAAGAAGAAGAGTGTGGAATCCCCCCTAATCCCATACAAGAAGAAGAAGAAGAGTGCGGAATCCCCCTAATCCCATACAAGAAGAAGAAGAAGAGTGCGGAGTCCCCCCCAATCCCATACAAGAAGGAGAGTGCGGAATCCCCCTAATCCCATACAAGAAGAAGAAGAGTGCAGAGTCCCCCCCAATCCCATACAAGAAGAAGAAGAAGAGTGCAGAGTCCCCCCCAATCCCATACAAGAAGAAGAAGTGGTGGGTGAGGGTCCTTCTCATTATTGGTGGTGCTGGTGAGGGTCCTTCTCATTATTGGTGGTGCTGGTGAGGGTCCTTCTCATTATTGGTGGTGCTGGTGAGGGTCCTTCTCATTATTGGTGGTGCTGGTGAGGGTCCTTCTCATTATTGGTGGTGCTGGTGAGGGTCCTTCTCATTATTGGTGGTGCTGGTGAGGGTCCTTCTCATTGGTGGTGCTGGTGAGGGTCCTTCTCATTGGTGGTGGCTGGTGAGGGTCCTTCTCATTGGTGGTGGTGGTGAGGGTCCTTCTCATTGGTGGTGCTTTTGTGGGTTTTTCTGTCCCACAGGGGGAACTAGACACTTGTTCTAAGCATACAGCACGTCCTGCTCCAGATGTAGTAATTACATGTGGGTAATCCTCCGCCTGAGGCGCTGTTCACTGCAGACATGTAGAAAACAGGCTCCTCCCGGCCCTATCCCCCCAATCCCATACAAGAAGAAGAAGAAGGGTGCGGAATCCCCCCTAATCCCATACAAGAAGAAGAAGAGGAGTGCGGAATCCCCCCTAATCCCATACAAGAAGAAGAAGAGTGCGGAATCCCCCCCAATCCCATACAAGAAGAAGAAGAGAGCGGAATCCCCCCAATCCCATACAAGAAGAAGAAGAGTGCAGAATCCCCCCCAATCCCATACAAGAAGAAGAAGAGGGCGGAGTCCCCCCCAATCCCATACAAGAAGAAGAGTGCAGAGTCCCCCATTCCTACCCAATCCCATACAAGAAGGAGAGTGCGGAATCCCCCCCAATCCCATACAAGAAGAAGAGTGCAGAGTCCCCCCCAATCCCATACAAGAAGAAGAGTGCGGAATCCCCCTAATCCCATACAAGAAGAAGATGAAGAAGAGTGCGGAGTCCCCCCCCCCCCCCAATCTCTACAAGAAGAAGAAGAGAGAGAGTGCGGAATCCCCCCCCAATCCCATACAAGAAGAAGAGTGCGGAATCCCCCCCCAATCCCATACAAGAAGAAGAGTGCGGAATCCCCCCCAATCCCATACAAGAAGAAGAAGAAAAGTGCGGAGTCCCCCCCAATCCCATACAAGAAGAAGAAGAAGAGTGCGGAATCCCCCCCAATCCCATACAAGAAGAGAGAGAGTGCGGAATCCCCCCCAATCCCATACAAGAAGAGAGAGAGTGCGGAATCCCCCCCAATCCCATACAAGAAGAGAGAGAGTGCGGAATCCCCCCCAATCCCATACAAGAAGAGAGAGAGTGCGGAATCCCCCCCCAATCCCATACAAGAAGAAAAGTGCGGAGTCCCCCCCAATCCCATACAAGAAGAAGAAGAAGAGTGCGGAATCCCCCCTAATCCCATACAAGAAGAAGAGGAGTGCGGAATCCCCCCTAATCCCATACAAGAAGAAGAGTGCAGAGTCCCCCCCAATCCCATACAAGAAGAAGAAGAGTGCGGAATCCCCCCAATCCCATACAAGAAGAGGAGTGCGGAACCCCCCCTAATCCCATACAAGAAGAAGAAGAAGAGTGCGGGAATACCCCCCAATCCCATACAAGAAGAAGAAGAAGAGTGCGGAATCCCCCCTAATCCCAATACAAGAAGAGTGTGGAATCCCCCCTAATCCATACAAGAAGAAGAAGAAGAGTGCGGAATCCCCCCTAATCCCATACAAGAAGAAGAAGAGGGCGGAGTCCCCCCCCAATCCCATACAAGAAAAAGAGGAGGAGTGCGGAGTCCCCCCCAATCCCATACAAGAAGAAGAAGAAGAGTGCGAAATCCCCCCTAATCCCATACAAGAAGAAGAAGAGGCGAAATCCCCCCTAATCCCATACAAGAAGAAGAAGAGGGCGGAGTCCCCCCCAATCCCATACAAGAAGAAGAAGAGGGCGGAGTCCCCCCCAATCCCATACAAGAAGAAGAAGAAGAGTGCGGAATCCCCCTAATCCCATACAAGAAGAAGAAGAAGAGTGCGGAATCCCCCCTAATCCCATACAAGAAGAAGATGAAGAAGAGTGCAGAATCCCATACAAGAAGGAGAGTGCAGAGTCCCCCCCCAATCCCATACAAGAAGGAGAGTGCGGAATCCCCCCCAATCCCATACAAGGAGAGTGCAGAGTCCCCCCAATCCATACAAGAAGAAGAGTGCGGAATCCCCCCCCCCCCCAATCCCATACAAGAAGAAGAAGAGTGCGGAATCCCCCCCCCCCCCAATCCCATACAAGAAGAAGAAGAGTGAGAAATCCCCCCCCCCAATCCCATACAAGAAGGAGAGTGCGGACTCCCCCCCCCCCCCCCAAATCCCATACAAGAAGGAGAGTGCGGAATCCCCCCTAATCCCATACAAAAAGACGAGTGCGGAATCCCCCCAATCCCATACAAGAAGAAGAGTGCGGAATCCCCCCCAATCCCATACAAGAAGAAGAGTGCGGAAGCCCCCCCAATCCCATACAAGAAGAAGAGTGCAGAGTCCCCCCCAATCCCATACAAGAAGAAGATGAAGAAGAGTGCGGAGTCCCCCCCCCCCCCCCAATCTCCTACAAGAAGGAGAGTGCGGAATCGCCCCCAATCCCATACAAGAAGAGGAGTGCGGAATCCCCCCCCAATCCCATACAAGAAGAAGAATAGTGCAGAGTCCCCCCCAATCCCATACAAGAAGAAGAGTGCGGAATCCCCCCCAATCCCATACAAGAAGAAGAATAGTGCAGAGTCCCCCCCAATCCCATACAAGAAGAAGAAGAAGAATGCGGAATCCCCCTAATCCCATACAAGAAGAAGAAGAAGAGTGCGAAATCCCCCCTAATCCCATACAAGAAGAAGAAGAGGGCGGAGTCCCCCCCCCAATCCCATACAAGGAGAGTGCGGAATCCCCCCTAATCCCATACAAGAAGAAGATGAAGAAGAGTGCAGAATCCCCCCCCAATCCCATACAAGGAGGAGAGTGCGGAGTCCCCCCCCAATCCCATACAAGAAGGAGAGTGCGGAATCCCCCCCCCCTCATCCCATACAAGAAAAGAGTGCGGAGTCCCCCCCAATCCATACAAGAAGAAGAAGGAGAGTGCAGAGTCCCCCCCAATCCCATACAAGAAGAAGAAGAAGAGTGCGGAATCCCCCCTAATCCCATACAAGAAGAAGAGGAGTGCGGAATCCCCCCCCCCAATCCCATACAAGAAGGAGAGTGCGGAGTCCCCCCCCCCCCCAATCTCATACAAGAAGAAGAAGGAGAGTGCGGAATCCCCCTAATCCCATACAAGAAGAAGACGAGTGCGGAATCCCCCCCAATCCCATACAAGAAGAAGACGAGTGCGGAATCCCCCCCAATCCCATACAAGAAGAAGAAGAGTGCGGAATCCCCCCCAATCCCATACAAGAAGAAGAGTGCAGAGTCCCCCCCAATCCCATACAAGAAGAAGAAGAGGAGTGCGGAAGCCCCCCTAATCCCATAGAAGAAGATGATGAAGAAGAGTGCGGAGCCCCCCCCCCCCCCAATCTCCTACAAGAAGAAGGAGAGTGCGGAATCCCCCCCAATCCCATACAAGAAGAAGAGTGCGGAATCCCCCCCCAATCCCATACAAGAAGAAGAATAGTGCAGAGTCCCCCCCAATCCCATACAAGAAGAAGAGTGCGGAATCCCCCCCAATCCCATACAAGAAGAAGAATAGTGCAGAGTCCCCCCCAATCCCATACAAGAAGAAGAAGAGTGCAGAGTCCCCCCCAATCCCATACAAGAAGAAGAGTGCGGAGTCCCCCCCAATCCCATACAAGGAGAGTGCAGAATCCCATACAAGAAGAAGAAGAGTGCGGAATCCCCCTAATCCCATACAAGAAGAAGAAGAAGAGTGCAGAGTCCCCCCCAATCCCATACAAGAAGAAGAAGAAGAGTGCAGAGTCTCCCCAATCCCATGCAAGAAGAAGAAGAGTGCGGAATCCCCCTAATCCCATACAAGAAGAAGAAGAAGAGTGCGAAATCCCCCCTAATCCCATACAAGAAGAAGAAGAGGGCGGAGTCCCCCCCAATCCCATACAAGGAGAGTGCGGAATCCCCCCTAATCCCATACAAGAAGAAGATGAAGAAGAGTGCAGAATCCCCCCCCCCCCCAATCCCATACAAGAAGGAGAGTGCGGAGTCCCCCCCCCCCCCCAATCTCATACAAGAAGAAGAAGGAGAGTGCGGAATCCCCCCTAATCCCATACAAGAAGAAGACGAGTGCGGAATCCCCCCCAATCCCATACAAGAAGAAGACGAGTGCGGAATCCCCCCCAATCCATACAAGAAGAAGAAGAGTGCGGAATCCCCCCCAATCCCATACAAGAAGAAGAGTGCAGAGTCCCCCCCAATCCCATACAAGAAGAAGAAGAGGAGTGCGGAAGCCCCCCTAATCCCATAGAAGAAGATGATGAAGAAGAGTGCGGAGCCCCCCCCCCCCCCCCCAATCTCCTACAAGAAGAAGGAGAGTGCGGAATCCCCCCAATCCCATACAAGAAGAAGAGTGCGGAATCCCCCCCCCAATCCCATACAAGAAGAAGAATAGTGCAGAGTCCCCCCCCAATCCATACAAGAAGAAGAGTGCGGAATCCCCCCCAATCCCATACAAGAAGAAGAATAGTGCAGAGTCCCCCCCAATCCCATACAAGAAGAAGAAGAGTGCAGAGTCCCCCCCAATCCCATACAAGAAGAAGAGTGCGGAGTCCCCCCCAATCCCATACAAGGAGAGTGCAGAATCCCATACAAGAAGAAGAAGAGTGCGGAATCCCCCTAATCCCATACAAGAAGAAGAAGAAGAGTGCAGAGTCCCCCCCAATCCCATACAAGAAGAAGAAGAAGAGTGCAGAGTCTCCCCAATCCCATGCAAGAAGAAGAAGAGTGCGGAATCCCCCCTAATCCCATACAAGAAGAAGAAGAAGAGTGCGAAATCCCCCCTAATCACATACAAGAAGAAGAAGAGGCGGAGTCCCCCCCAATCCCATACAAGGAGAGTGCGGAATCCCCCCTAATCCCATACAAGAAGAAGATGAAGAAGAGTGCAGAATCCCCCCCCCCCAATCCCATACAAGAAGGAGAGTGCGGAGTCTTGTAATCCCATACAAGAAGAAGAAGAAGAGTGCGAAATCCCCCCTAATCCCATACAAGAAGAAGAAGAGGGCGGAGTCCCCCCCAATCCCATACAAGGAGAGTGCGGAATCCCCCCTAATCCCATACAAGAAGAAGATGAAGAAGAGTGCAGAATCCCCCCCCCCCAATCCCATACAAGAAGGAGAGTGCGGAGTCCCCCCCCAATCCCATACAAGAAGAAGAGTGCGGAGTCCCCCCCAATCCCATACAAGAAATAGAAGGAGAGTGCAGAGTCCCCCCCCAATCCCATACAAGAAGAAGAAGAAGAGTGCGGAATCCCCCCTAATCCCATACAAGAAGAAGAGTGCGGAGTCCCCCCCCCCCCCAATTCATACAAGAAGAAGAGTGCGGAATCCCCCCCAATTCCATACAAGAAGAAGAAGAAGTGCAGAATCCCCCCCAATCCCATACAAGAAGAAGAAGAAGAGTGCGGAATCCCCCCAATCCCATACAAGAAGAAGAAGAGTGCAGAGTCCCCCCCAATCCCATACAAGAAGAAGAGTGCGGAGTCCCCCCCAATCCCATACAAGGAGAGTGCAGAATCCCATACAAGAAGAAGAAGAGTGCGGAATCCCCCTAATCCCATACAAGAAGAAGAAGAAGAAGAGTGCAGAGTCTCCCCAATCCCATGCAAGAAGAAGAAGAGTGCGGAATCCCCCTAATCCCCATACAAGAAGAAGAAGAAGAGTGCGAAATCCCCCCTAATCCCATACAAGAAGAAGAAGAGGGCGGAGTCCCCCCCAATCCCATACAAGGAGAGTGCGGAATCCCCCCTAATCCCATACAAGAAGAAGATGAAGAAGAGTGCAGAATCCCCCCCCCCCCCAATCCATACAAGAAGGAGAGTGCGGAGTCTTGTAATCCCATACAAGAAGAAGAAGAAGAGTGCGAAATCCCCCCTAATCCCATACAAGAAGAAGAGTGCGGAGTCCCCCCCCCCCCAATTCCATACAAGAAGAGGAGTGCGGAATCCCCCCCAATTCCATACAAGAAGAAGAAGAAGAGTGCAGAATCCCCCCCAATCCCATACAAGAAGAAGAAGAAGAGTGCGGAGTTCCCCCAATCCCATACAAGAAGAAGAAGAGTGCAGAGTCCCCCCCAATCCCATACAAGAAGAAGGAGAGTGCGGAATCCCCCCTAATCCCATACAAGAAGAAGAAGAGTGCGGAGTCCCCCCCAATCCCATACAAGAAGGAGGAGAGTGCGGACTCCCCCCCCAATCCCATACAAGAAGGAGGAGAGTGCGGAGTCCCCCCCAATCCCATACAAGAACAAGAAGAGTGCGGAATCCCCCCCAATCCAATACAAGAAGAAGAAGAGTGCGGAGTCCCCCCCCCAATCCCATACAACAAGAAGAAGAAGAGTGCAGAGTCCCCCCCCAATCCCATACAAGAAGAAGAAGAGTGCAGAGTCCCCCCCCCAATCCCATACAAGAAGAAGAAGAAGAGTGCAGAGCCCCCCCAATCCCATACAAGAAGAAGAAGAGTGCAGAGTCCCCCCCAATCCCATACAAGAAGAAGAAGAAGAGTGCAGAGTCCCCCCCAATCCCATACAAGAAGAAGAAGAGTGCGGAATCCCCCCCCCAATCCATACAAGAAGAAGAAGAAGAGTGCAGAGTCCCCCCCCAATCCCATACAAGAAAAAGAAGAAGAGTGCAGAGTCCCCCCCAATCCCATACAAGAAGAAGAGTGCAGAGTCCCCCCCAATCCCATACAAGAAGAAGAAGAAGAGTGCAGAGTCCCCCCCAATCCCATACAAGAAGAAGAAGAAGAAGAGTGCAGAGTCCCCCCCCAATCCCATACAAGAAGAAGAAGAAGAAGAGTGCAGAGTCCCCCCCAATCCCATACAAGAAGAAGACGAAGAAGAGTGCAGAGTCCCCACCCCAATCCCATACAAGAAGAAGAAGAGTGCGGAATCCCCCCCAATCCCATACAAGAAGAAGAAGAAAAGTGCAGAGTCCCCCCCAATCCCATACAGAAGAAGAAGAAGAGTGCAGAGTCCCCCCCAATCCCATACAAGAAGAAGAGTGCAGAGTCCCACCCAATCCCATACAAGAAGAAGAAGAGTGCAGAGTCCCCCCAATCCCATACAAGAAGAAGAAGAGTGCGGAACCCCCCCCAATCCCATACAAGAAGAAGAAGAGTGCGAAATCCCCCCCAATCCCATACAAGAAGAAGAAGGAGAGTGCGGAATCCCCCCCAATCCCATACAAGAAGAAGGAGAGTGCGGAATCCCCCCCAATCCCATACAAGAAGAAGGAGAGTGCGGAATCCCCCCCAATCCCATACAAGAAGAAGAAGGAGAGTGCGGAATCCCCCCCAATCCCATACAAGAAGAAGAAGGAGAGTGCGGAATCCCCCCCCAATCCCATACAAGAAGAAGAAGGAGAGTGCGGATTCCCCCCCAATCCCATACAAGAAGAAGAAGGAGAGTGCGGAATCCCCCCAATCCCATACAAGAAGAAGAAGAAGAGTGCGGAATCCCCCCCAAT
Source organism: Gastrophryne carolinensis (assembly GCA_027917425.1). Taxonomy (NCBI): domain Eukaryota; kingdom Metazoa; phylum Chordata; class Amphibia; order Anura; family Microhylidae; genus Gastrophryne; species Gastrophryne carolinensis. Next base: position 37,326 of record JAQIHN010000299.1, read on the forward strand.
CCCATACAAGAAGAAGAAGGAGAGTGCAGAGTCCCCCCAATCCCATACAAGAAGAAGAAGAAGAGTGCAGAGTCCCCCCCCCAATCCCATACAAGAAGAAGAAGAGTGCGGAATCCCCTCTAATCCCATACAAGAAGAAAAAGGAGAGTGCGGAATCCCCCCCCAATCCCATACAAGAAGAAGAAGGAGAGTGCGGAATCCCCCCAATCCCATACAAGAAGGAGAGTGCGGAATCCCCCCCAATCCCATACAAGAAGAAGAAGGAGAGTGCGGAGTCCCCCCCCCAATCCCATACAAGAAGAAGAAGAAGGAGAGTGCGGAGTCCCCCCCAATCCCATACAAGAAGAAGAAGGAGAGTGCGGAGTCCCCCCCAATCCCATACAAGAAGAAGGAGAGTGCGGAATCCCCCCTAATCCCATACAAGAAGAAGAAGAGTGCGGAGTCCCCCCCAATCCCATACAAGAAGAAGGACAGTGCAGAATCCCCCCTCACCCCATACAAGAAGAAGAAGGAGAGTGCGGAGTCCCCCCCAATCCCATACAAGAAGAAGAAGGAGAGTGCGGAGTCCCCTCCAATCCCATACAAGAAGAAGAAGAAGGAGAGTGCGGAGTCCCCCCCAATCCCATACAAGAAGAAGGAGAGTGCGGAGTGCCCCCCAATCCCATACAAGAAGAAGAAGACGGAGAGTGCGGAGTCCTCCCCAATCCCATACAAGAAGAAGAAGGAGAGTGCGGAGTCCCCCCCCAATCCCATACAAGAAGAAGGAGAGTGCGGAGTGCCCCCCAATCCCATACAAGAAGAAGAAGACGGAGAGTGCGGAGTCCTCCCCAATCCCATACAAGAAGAAGAAGGAGAGTGCGGAGTGCCCCCCAATCCCATACAAGAAGAAGAAGAGTGCGGAATCCCCCCCCCCCCAATCCCATACAAGAAGAAGAGGAGTGCGGAGTCCCCCCCAATCCTATACAAGAAGAATAAGGAGAGTGCAGAATCTCCCCAATCCCATACAAGAAGAAGGAGAGTGCAGAATCCCCCCCAATCCCATACAAGAAGAAGAAGAAGGAGAGTGCGGAGTGCCCCCCAATCCCATACAAGAAGAAGGAGAGTGCGGAGTCCCCCCCAATCCCATACAAGAAGAAGAAGAAGGAGAGTGCGTAGTCCCCCCCAATCCCATACAAGAAGAAGGAGAGTGCGGAGTCCCCCCCCAATCCCATACAAGAAGAGGAAGAAGGAGAGTGCGTAGTCCCCCCCAATCCCATACAAGAAGAAGAAGGAGAGTGCGGAGTGCCCCCCAATCCCATACAAGAAGAAGGAGAGTGCGGAGTGCCCCCCAATCCCATACAAGAAGAAGAAGAAGGAGAGTGCGGAGTGCCCCCCAATCCCATACAAGAAGAAGAAGAGGAGTGCGGAATCCCCCCCTAATCCCATACAAGAAGAAGAAGAGTGCGGAATCCCCCCCAATCCCATACAAGAAGAAGAAGAGAGCAGAATCCCCCCCAATCCCATACAAGAAGAAGAAGAGGGCGGAGTCCCCCCCAATCCCATACAAGAATAAGAGTGCAGAGTCCCCCCCCAATCCCATACAAGAAGGAGAGTGCGGAATCCCCCCCAATCCCATACAAGAAGAAGAGTGCAGAGTCCCCCCCAATCCCATACAAGAAGAAGAGTGCGGAGTCCCCCCCCCCCCCCCCAATCTCCTACAAGAAGAAGAAGAGAGAGAGTGCGGAATCCCCCCCAATCCCATACAAGAAGAAGAGTGCGGAATCCCCCCCAATCCCATACAAGGAGAGTGCAGAGTCCCCCCAATCCCATACAAGAAGAAGAAGAGTGCGGAATCCCCCCCCCCCCCAATCCCATACAAGAAGGAGAGTGCGGAGTCTTGTAATCCCATACAAGAAGAAGAGTGCGAAATCCCCCCTAATCCCATACAAGAAGAAGAAGAGGGCGGAGTCCCCCCCAATCCCATACAAGGAGAGTGCGGAATCCCCCCTAATCCCATACAAGAAGAAGATGAAGAAGAGTGCAGAATCCCCCCCCCCCCAATCCCATACAAGAAGGAGAGTGCGGAGTCCCCCCCCAAAACCCATACAAGAAGAAGAGTGCGGAGTCCCCCCCAATCCCATACAAGAAATAGAAGGAGAGTGCAGAGTCCCCCCCCAATCCCATACAAGAAGAAGAAGAAGAGTGCGGAATCCCCCCTAATCCCATACAAGAAGAAGAGTGCGGAGTCCCCCCCCCCCAATTCCATACAAGAAGAAGAGTGCGGAATCCCCCCCAATTCCATACAAGAAGAAGAAGAAGAGTGCAGAATCCCCCCCAATCCCATACAAGAAGAAGAAGAAGAGTGCGGAATCCCCCAATCCCATACAAGAAGAAGAAGAGTGCGGAGTCCCCCCCAATCCCATACAAGGAGAGTGCAGAATCCCATACAAGAAGAAGAAGAGTGCGGAATCCCCCTAATCCCATACAAGAAGAAGAAGAAGAAGAGTGCAGAGTCCCCCCCCAATCCCATACAAGAAGAAGAAGAAGAGTGCAGAGTCTCCCCAATCCCATGCAAGAAGAAGAAGAGTGCGGAATCCCCCTAATCCCATACAAGAAGAAGAAGAAGAGTGCGAAATCCCCCCTAATCCCATACAAGAAGAAGAAGAGGGCGGAGTCCCCCCCAATCCCATACAAGGAGAGTGCGGAATCCCCCCTAATCCCATACAAGAAGAAGATGAAGAAGAGTGCAGAATCCCCCCCCCCCCCCAATCCCATACAAGAAGGAGAGTGCGGAGTCTTGTAATCCCATACAAGAAGAAGAAGAAGAGTGCGAAATCCCCCCTAATCCCATACAAGAAGAAGAGTGCGGAGTCCCCCCCCCCCAATTCCATACAAGAAGAGTAGTGCGGAATCCCCCCCAATTCCATACAAGAAGAAGAAGAAGAGTGCAGAATCCCCCCCAATCCCATACAAGAAGAAGAAGAAGAGTGCGGAATCCCCCCAATCCCATACAAGAAGAAGAAGAGTGCAGAGTCCCCCCCCAATCCCATACAAGAAGAAGGAGAGTGCGGAATCCCCCCTAATCCCATACAAGAAGAAGAAGAGTGCGGAGTCCCCCCCAATCCCATACAAGAAGAAGGAGAGTGCGGAGTCCCCCCCCAATCCCATACAAGAAGGAGGAGAGTGCGGAGTCCCCCCCAATCCCATACAAGAACAAGAAGAGTGCGGAATCCCCCCCCAATCCAATACAAGAAGAAGAAGAGTGCGGAGTCCCCCCCCAATCCCATACAAGAAGAAGAAGAAGAGTGCAGAGCCCCCCCCAATCCCATACAAGAAGAAGAAGAGTGCAGAGTCCCCCCCCAATCCCATACAAGAAGAAGAAGAGTGCAGAGGTCCCCCCCCAATCCCATACAAGAAGAAGAAGAAGAGTGCAGAGCCCCCCCCCAATCCCATACAAGAAGAAGAAGAGTGCAGAGTCCCCCCCAATCCCATACAAGAAGAAGAAGAAGAGTGCAGAGTCCCCCCCCAATCCCATACAAGAAGAAGAAGAGTGCGGAATCCCCCCCCAATCCCATACAAGAAGAAGAAGAAGAGTGCAGAGTCCCCCCCCCAATCCCATACAAGAAAAAGAAGAAGAGTGCAGAGTCCCCCCCAATCCCATACAAGAAGAAGAAGAAGAGTGCAGAGTCCCCCCAATCCCATACAAGAAGAAGAAGAAGAGTGCAGAGTCCCCCCCAATCCCATACAAGAAGAAGAAGAAGAAGAGTGCA
>JAQIHN010000617.1:15000-22500 GCA_027917425.1 Gastrophryne carolinensis
CATTTGGTTAGTACTTGTATAGAGTCACTATTCCCAACATATCTGGCTCCCAGTCTGGCTGACATCACTCACCTTCGCCAGGATCGACTTCAAGCATCTCTGCTGCCTCCTCCTCCACTATCTCACCCGCTCCTGAAGCTTCTACAAATACATAATAAAGGATAACTTAGTTTTTGGCCTGCCATGTATATCTTTGTGCCTATACATGAAGAGTGACATACCAGAGCCTTCCCCATGCGTGGCCAGGTATGACTCCACGCCCACGCGCCTTGGCCCCTCCTCTGTGGTAAGGTCCAGGGGCTGGTCTGAGGAGGCCACAGAGGAGGGGTAGGTCCGTCGCCCGGGAGATCCACCACCTTCACTCACAGATGCAGAGTCATGCAGCACTGGTCGGCCTGTACGTCTCCGGGTGCGGCGAATTCTGAAATCCATTTCCAACACTACCAAAGAAAAGTCATTATAAATAAAGGCATAACTTAGACATTTGGAACATATAACATGCAATTGCTTGGTACTTACTTGGGAAATGGATCCCAAAAAACCTCCGCACCCGGGGCATGTGCAGACGCTTCAGGTCCGACCAATGCTGCATGATCTGGGTGTGAGTGAAGGTGGTGCTGGTGACACGGTGGATCTCGGCGATGATCTCCCGGGCGATGTCCCTTTTCTCGCACACATTGGGCGCGAAGTCATACCGGCGCTGAAGCATGATCTGAAAAACATAATGGACACAGAGCTTGTACTTTTACACACAGACCCATATGTGTTGCATCACAAGTTGAGTATTTAATGTCATTAACACACACATTTCGAATGGCCGCCATTTTTGGGGAGTGCCTTAAAGAGGACGTTGACTGTGATTGACAGTCTGGTCTTATGTTATATGTATCACACACCATGTACATACAGATAATAGCCAACATCAAGAATCAGGCCACCTGCATCTATGGCATGTTAGGATGTTTTAAAGATCCAAGATGTAGCCTAATGCTTAGGCTTTTGGCCCACGTGTGTGGCTTCCCGTTGTGTTTTTATGGCTTAGGAAAACAGTGTTCCGCAAACATCCGCATCAAGGTCCGAGACAGGCCAGGTTTGACAGCTCGCCCCGCTACTCCACAGGTTAATTAACTGTTGCTAAGCCGGAGCAATTGGCCGAATTAGGACATCAGCATAGACAGGTGAAAACGTGGCCAGGCTCGGCCCTTGAGGATGAAGTGTGAGGAGCCAGTGATTAAACATTAAGAGACCCCAAACTAGTTCCCAACGCATCATTTACATTTAGGCCATCATTGACTATTCTATTAAAATGCACAGGCAGCCACTTACCAGCATGAGGATCTCTTCCTGTTGACGGGTGAAGATAGTGGGCGCCATCTTTAGTCTTCTTCCAGGCAGCAGATAAGTGAAACCCCAGCGGTTTCCTGGTTCCGCACGAACGTACGTCCGTACGAGCGCGTAGTCGTGCGCATAGGCGTCAGACGCTGGGCGCATGATTTAAAGGTCCCTGCACCCAAAGCTCATTCTCTTTGAGCTTTTGGACAAAATGGCACCAAAAAAGGCAGCAGCTAAACGCGGCCAGCAAAGCCAGACCTCTGAGGGCCCAACAACCAGGTCCCAGCAACGACCGAAGAAGCTAAGGTCCCAGAAGGCCCAGAAGGCAAGTACCACCTCGGCCCCACCAAGGGACACTGGACCCTCCCTTTCCCAAAAAAGGGCCCCAAAGGCACGTGCCCCTGCGGCCAAAAAACAGGCCACAGCAGCCACCACCACCTCTGCCCCCAGAAGAGGCCGCCCAAGGGAGCCCACACCACCCATGCTTTCAAGCCGGGCACTTAGCCAACCCAGGCCCCACAGCAGTGCCCGAAGCACATCCAGCCCACACAGAAGGGCCCGAAGCCCCTCCAGCCCGCACAGAAGGGCCCGAAGCCCCTCCAGGCCGCGCAGAAGGGCCCGAAGCCCATCCAGGGCCAGAAGCCCCTACAGGGCCCGAACCCCATCCAGGGCCAGAAGAACCCCATCCAGGGCCAGAAGCCCAGCCAGGGCCAGAAGCCCCTACAGGGCCCGAACCCGATCCAGGGCCAGAAGAACCCCATCCAGGGCCAGAAGCCCAGCCAGGGCCAGAAGCCCCTACAGGGCCCGAACCCCATCCAGGGCCAGAAGAACCCCATCCAGGGCCAGAAGCTCAGCCAGGGCCAGAAGCCCCTACAGGGCCCGAACCCCATCCAGGGCCAGAAGAACCCCATCCAGGGCCAGAAGCCCAGCCAGGGCCAGAAGCCCCTACAGGGCCCGAACCCCATCCAGGGCCAGAAGAACCCCATCCAGGGCCCGAAGCCCAGCCAGGGCCAGAAGAACCCCATCCAGGGCCAGAAGCCCCTACAGGGCCCGAACCCCATCCAGGGCCAGAAGAACCCCATCCAGGGCCAGAAGCCCAGCCAGGGCCAGAAGCCCCTACAGGGCCCGAACCCCATCCAGGGCCAGAAGAACCCCATCCAGGGCCAGAAGCCCCTACAGGGCCCGAACCCCATCCAGGGCCAGAAGCCCCCGACCTGGCACCAGCCGGGAACAGAGCCCCCGACCTGGCACCAGCCGGGAACAGAGCCCCCGACCTGGCACCAGCCGGGAACCTAGCCCCCCAAGAGGGCCCCGAATTGCAACCATGACCACATCTACACCTGGAAGTTCGGTGGCCAGCCACGCCAGAACACCCAGTCCCTTGGCCAGTCCAGTCCAGTCATTGGGAAGCCACCAATCCGGCCATTCCCCTACCCAGCCCCAGGCCATAATGTCACCACATGTGTCTGCACACATGGAGGAGCAGCCAAGCCAACCATCTGGCCGCACATTGCGCCGCGGCCAGTTGAGTGGGAGATTCTCCCATGACCAAAATATGGCATTGGCTAGTGGCCTTACATTATACTATGACGAGCTATATGGGAGCAAATCCAAACACACCACCAAGCAGCGCAAGATGGAATTGTTTGAAACCATCCTCCGACAAGTAAATGCAGCGGGGGAAGAGAGGAAAGATGTGTCCCAAATTCAGAAGAAAATCTCTGATCTGAAGTATGCTGTACGGCAAAAAGAAATTAAAAGGCATAATTACAGGTAAATAAATGTTTTCGCTAAATATAATGTTTGGGATGTGCTGTATGCCCCTTTTCTGAATACCAAACGATTTTCTCTTTTCAGCATGAAAACTGGAGGTGGCTTTCCATCTAAATTGGAGTTTACCCCTGCTGAGGAGATTGTGCTTGGACTTCTCCATCCGGTCGCGGTCGGTGGACATGCTGGTCTAAGGGACACAGACTCCCCGACCCGTACCCACGGTGAGTACTATTAAATCTGCATGTTTGCCTGTTTGCTAAATAATCTACAGTTCACTAGTAACAAGATAACGGGATGCCCCTATGGTTTGCCTTGCTTGGCCTCGCACTACTGTGGCTGTTTGTGTCCTCTTTTGGTCCCTGGGAATCACACATTTAGGCCCACAGCCATTATGGCAAAGATCAAATGTCCAATTGTATTGTTAAAGTCATGAAGTTTCGCAAGATAAGTGAGATATTTTGAAGCAATCACAAAACACACATCATTATGTATGGCTTGCCTTTTGGTTGTGTGAGTTGTGTTTGAGTTAACTATTTAATTAGCCACCCACAAACATATGTGACCAAGAGCAGCGAGACTCAACTGGCGGCCCGGGGTCCCAATGCGGGCCTTGCCACCACATTCAAGGACCCCTGCCCAGACAGCCCTGCACTCAGTTACTTCTGTGTTGACGTGCTCAGAGCTGCCCCCTTGATCGGCCATGTAGTGGTTGGTCTCCTGCCCAATGTCATGGCTCCGTGAAACATAGCATTGCAATATGAAGTACTGCCCAGGAAGTGGCATTGCAAGGTACACAGTAACTTATTTAAATTTTCACTGGCCACAATCGTGTCCCGCTGCCCCTGCTCTGGCCCATGTGCCACAGTCCCCCCATGCCCCCCCCCCACATAAGCCCCATACATTTGTAACAGATTGGCTCCATCCATCACATCACCATCAATACGTTAACTCCCCCCTTTAGACATCCAATCCCTGTCCCCTCAGCTCTGGCCCATCCAGCCCAGCAAGGGCAAGCAGCCTTTATTAGTTGGCACTTTGAAAGCTCCAGCCCCTCCACCAGTGTCTTTATTTTTAACTAGACACCCCCTGCGTCAGCACCATGGCCAGACATTCACCTCTCACCACATACCTTTAAATGGGCGTTTCAAACAATTGTTTGAGTACCCCGGACCTAGCGAATGGTAGGCTAAATCCAAAAATGTGCCCTGCAAGTTGGATGCTGAATGGGTACACTTCATGACTTAGAACTGAGGTCACTTAGCAGTTTGTCCGAGCCATTGCACCTCTGTAAACTTGCGTGGGTTTGAACAAAGGTCACCATTGCTCTAGAGTTGAATAATATTACAAATAGAGCTATATTTGATTACCTATCCAAAAAAAGGTTATGTGTGTGTGTTTACGTGGTATTTTTTTCTCTTCTTCAGCCCAGCATGATCCCTCAGCAAGGGTAAACTCACCCCCCAGTTTGGTTATGCCTACCAGGTCCGTACAGCATCGGAGCCCAGATCAGAGATTTTCGGTAAGTTTATTTAGTAGCATAAATACTAACAAGTGCTTAAGAATGTGTTAAACTGTTGAAATCCTAAATTGGGACGCAAACTTAGCCTTTTTTTTTTTGATATGTCCCTACAGACCCGCACACTCATGGAAGAGATCCAGGACATGGAGGAAGATGATGATGTCTCCGTACAGGGCACGTCGGATGAACTCCCCCTGGGTCCCAATTTGGAACTGCTCGATAATGTTTCTCTGGCCAATCCTCAGCAGCAGAGTGAATCTCCATCCATTGTGCTTGCACATGGGGAGACTGACACTACAGTCCCCAGTGTTCACTCTGCTGCTGAGGATTTGCAAAGCAGGCCGGTTGCTGTTGAGGGTACGACACCACGCGGCAGGGCACGCCCAAGAGCCAGGGTAATTGTGCGGCGGACGCCATTACGCCGCCCCACAATTTCCCAGGGGAGGCAGAGTGCCCTGCTTCAATTATGGACCCAACAAAGGGACTCTTATGACGCCCAGCTCGTTACAGAGCGTGAGCAAAGGCATGCCGACATGGTGAACATCCATACCAGTCTACAGGGCATCCTCGCGGAGTTGCGTACCCTCAACAGCAACGTGGCCAATTCAAGTAATGGCATCCAGTCAGCCATGGCTGAGATGACCAATATGCAGAGAAACATTGTGGAGCAGTTTCAAATTCACAATGCTGCCATGGCCCAGGCTAGGTCCCATTCCCATGGACCTCCACCTGGACCTCCACCTGGGTATTATGGGCAGCCACCCTATTAAGCCATGGGTGTGTGGGACATCTTTTCTCTTAACCCCCACTGTATTTACTTGTCCTTTGAGGTTTCAAACAATCCATTTTGTGTTGCTCTGGCAGGTTGTGTTTTGTATTTGCTCCCATATAGCTCCTTAGAGTAATGCTTAAGGCCACTAGCCAATGCCATAGGTCTATGTGGAGTTTATCTGGCCACTTATGGCTTTACCTATGTATTTGGTTGGTGCTCCTCCTGTTTGCAGACATGTTTGTGTGACATTATGGCCATGCCCAAATATCCCTGGGCACAGGCAATATTAATGACTGGACTAGGCTGGCCTTTGGACTGGGTGTCCTTGTTTGGTTGTGCCACTCACTTCCAGGTGTAGATGTGCTCGATGTTTTTTTTAATGTTATCCATTTGTTACCACAGATGTATGTGGACTGATTTCTGTTAACCACTATAATTTTTCATTTGCTAAGTAAAACAAAAATTTAACTTCCAATACTTGTGGCGTTTTTAGTGGGAAGACTTTTGTAACAGCTTGGCCTAAACCAGATAATTTTGGTTGGAAGAGGTGTAACAATGCACAGCGAAAGCTAAGGAAACTACATGAAATACATTAGGCAACAATTAAGGTCGAAATGTTTTACTTAGAGGTAATGCCACATTAGGGCAAAACAACATATGTTTCCAAAAGGATAACACAGACATACAGAATGGTGAGACAGGGAAAAAAGTTAACTAAAATGCTGGCTGATCAGGTTGGCTCTAACAGATTGGCCAGACTCACTGGGGGGCCCCTCAAAATTCTCGGCTTCATCCTCGACGGCTGAAGAGGGCAGGCTGTCCACATAACGTGGGACACGTTCCAGTATGGCAAAATTGTGCAAAACAGCACATGCCATTATAATGTCGATCACTTTCTTGGGATCATATTGCAGGGCCCCCCCAGTATGGTCAAGGCAACGAAAACGTGTCTTCAGCAGACCAAAGGCCCTCTCCACAACAGCCCGGGTCTTGCGATGCGCACGGTTATACGCTTCCTGAGAGGCATCCTGGGGCCGCAGCACAGGCGTCATGAGCCAGGGTAGAAGTGGGTACCCGGAATCACCTTAAACAGAGAATTAAATGTAATCAAAATTAAAAAGGCAACACAACCAACACCAAAAAATTCACAGATATCATAATGATGTAAGGTAAAGTGTTCCCCAAAAAAAACAGGGCACATTAGGGCCCCCAAAAATTGCACTAAGGTATAACCTAAATAAAAATGGAACTTCTATATACCAATTAATTAACAAACATCTGCACGGCCAAGGGTATTTGTATTTTACATATATTTGTAGTTTTCAGACATGTTACAATTAGGATGCTGCTGAGGGCCTATCCACATTTCTCTTGAAACTACAATGTATGCATTTTAAGTCCACTTTGACATTTAACGACCAATAGTACAAAAGGAGCCAAATGTCAAAGATCCCTAGCCACATTTCACTGGAAACTACAATGTATGCAGTTTAAGTCCACTTTGACATTTAACGACCAATAGTACCAAAGGAGCCAAATGTCAAAGATCCCTAGCCACATTTCACTGGAAACTACAATGTATGCAGTTTAAGTCCACTTTGACATTTAACGACCAATAGTACAAAAGGGAGCCAAATGTCAAAGATCCCTAGCCACATTTCACTGGAAACTACAATGTATGCATTTTAAGTCCACTTTGACATTTAACGACCAATAGTACAAAAGGAGCCAAATGTCAAAGATCCCTAGCCACATTTCTCTGGAAACTACAATGTATGCAGTTTAAGTCCACTTTGACATTTAACGACCAATAGTACAAAAGGGAGCCAAATGTCAAAGATCCCTAGCCACATTTCACTGGAAACTACAATGTATGCATTTTAAGTCCACTTTGACATTTAACGACCAATAGTACAAAAGGAGCCAAATGTCAAAGATCCCTAGCCACATTTCTCTGGAAACTACAATGTATGCAGTTTAAGTCCACTTTGACATTTAACGACCAATAGTACAAAAGGGAGCCAAATGTCAAAGATCCCTAGCCACATTTCACTGGAAACTACAATGTATGCAGTTTAAGTCCACTTTGACATTTAACGACCAA
>JAQIHN010000617.1:37500-40000 GCA_027917425.1 Gastrophryne carolinensis
GTGTGTGTCTGTGTGTGTGTGTGTGTCTGTGAGTGTGTGTCTGTGTCTGTGTGTGTGTGTCTGTGTGTCTGTGAGTGTGTGTGTGTGTCTGTGTGTGTGTGTCTGTGTGTGTGTGTGTGTGTGTGTGTCTCTGTGTGTGTGTCTGTGTGTCTGTGAGTGTGTGTGTGTGTGTGTGTGTCTGTGTGTGTGTGTGTGTGTGTGTGTCTCTGTGTGTGTGTCTGTGAGTATGTGTGTGTGTGTCTGTGTGTGTGTCTGTGAGTGGTGTGTGTGTGTGTCTGTGTGTGTCTGTGTGTCTTGTGTGTGTCTGTGTGTGTGTGTCTGTGTGTGTGTGTGTGTGTGTCTGTGAGTGTGTGTGTGTGTGTCTGTGTGTGTGTGTGTGTGTGTGTGTGTGTGTCTGTGTGTGTGTGTGTGTGTGTCTGTGAGTGTGTGTGTCTGTGTGTGTGTGTGTCTCTGTGTGTGTGTCTGTGTGTCTCTGAGTGTGTGTGTGTGTGTCTGTGTGTGTGTGTGTCTGTGTGTGTGTGTAGTGTGTGTCTGTGTGTGTGTGTCTGTGTGTGTATGTGTGTGTCTGTGTGTGTGTCTGTGTGTGTGTGTCTGTGTGTGTGGTGTCTGTGAGTGTGTGTGTGTCTGTGTGTGTCTGTGTGTGTGTGTCTGTGAGTGTGTGTGTGTGTGTGTGTGTGTTGGTCTGTGTGTGTGTGTCTTTGTGTGTGTGTGTGTGTGTGTGTGTGTCTGTGTGTGTGTCTGTGTGTGTGTGTGTGTGTGTCTCTGTGTGTGTGTCTGTGAGTGTGTGTGTGTGTCTGTGTGTGTGTGTGTCTGTGTGTAGTGTGTGTCTGTGTGTGTGTGTGTCTGTGAGTGTGTGTGTGTGTGTGTGTCTGTGTGTGTGTGTGTCTCTGTGTGTGTGTCTGTGTGTCTGTGAGTGTGTGTGTGTGTCTGTGTGTGTGTGTGTGTGTGTGTGTGTGTGTAGTGTGTGTCTGTGTGTGTGTGTGTGTCTGTGAGTGTGTGTGTGTGTCTGTGTGTCCGTGTGTGTGTCTGTGTGTGTGTGTGTGTGTGTGTCTCTGTGTGTGTGTGTGTGTGTGTGTCTCTGTGTGTGTGTCTGTGTGTCTGTGAGTGTGTGTGTGTTGTGTGTCTGTGTGTGTGTGTGTGTGTCTGTGTGTGCGTGTCTGTGTGTGTGTGTGTGTCTGTGTGTGTGTGTGTGTGTGTGTCTGTGTGTGTGTGTGTGTGTGTCTGTGTGTGTGTGTGTGTGTGTGTCTGTGTGTGTGTCTGTGTGTGTGTGTGTCTCTGTGTGTGTGTCTGTGTGTCTGTGAGTGTGTGTGTGTGTGTGTCTGTGTGTGCGTGTGTGTCTGTGTGTGTGTGTCTGTGTGTGTGTGTGTCGTGTGTCTGTGTGTGTGTCTGTGTGTGTGTGTGTGTGTGTGTGTGTGTGTGTGTGTCTGTGTGTGTGTGTGTGTCTGTGAGTGTGTGTGTGTGTGTCTGTGTGTGTGTCTGTGTGTGTGTGTCTGTGTGTCTGTGAGTGTGTGTGTGTGTGTCTGTGTGTGTGTGTGTGTGTCTGTGTGTGTGTGTGTGTAGTGTGTGTCTGTGTGTGTGTGTGTCTGTGAGTGTGTGTGTGTGTGTGTGTGTCTGTGTGTCCGTGTGTGTGTCTGTGTGTGTCTGTCTGTGTGTGTGTGTGTGTGTGTGTGTGTCTCTGTGTGTGTGTGTGTGTGTGTGTCTCTGTGTGGTGTCTGTGTGTCTGTGAGTGTGTGTGTGTGTCTCTGTGTGTGTGTCTGTGAGTGTGTGTGTGTGTGTCTGTGAGTGTGTGTGTGTGTGTCTGTGTGTGTGTGTCTGTGTGTCTGTGTGTGTGTCCTGTGTGTGTGTGTGTCTGTGTGTGTGTGTGTGTGTGTGTCTGTGAGTGTGTGTGTGTCTGTGTGTGTGTGTGTCTGTGAGTGTGTGTGTGTCTGTGTGTGTGTGTCTGTGTGTCTCTGAGTGTGTGTGTGTGTCTGTGTGTGTGTGTGTGTGTGTGTCTGTGTGTGTGTGTGTAGTGTGTGTCTGTGTGTGTGTCTGTGTGTGTATGTGTGTCTGTGTGTGTCTGTGTGTGTGTGTGTGTGTGTGTCTGTGTCTGTGTGTGTGTGTCTGTGAGTGAGTGTGTGTGTGTGTGTCTGTGTGTGTGTGTCTGTGATGTGTGTGTGGTGTGTTGGTCTGTGTGTGTGTGTGTCTTTGTGTGTGTGTGTGTGTGTGTGTGTCTGTGTGTGTCGTCTGTGTGTGTGTGTGTGTGTCTCTGTGTGTGTGTCTGTGAGGGTGTGTGTGTGTCTGTGTGTGTGTGTCTGTGTGTAGTGTGTGTCTGTGTGTGTGTGTCTGTGAGTGTGTGTGTGTGTGTGTGTGTCTGTGTGTGTGTGTGTCTGTGTGTGTGTCTGTGTGTGTGTGTGTCTGTGTGTGTGTGTGTGTGTCTGTGAGTGTGTGTGTGTGTGTGTGTGTGTGTGTCTGTGTGTGTGTGTGTGTCTGTGAGTGTGCTGTGTGTGTCTGTGTGTGTGTC
>JAQIHN010000618.1:0-41005 GCA_027917425.1 Gastrophryne carolinensis
GGGGGGGTATTGGATGATTTGACTTATTTATGGGTGATTTTTGACATGTCTCCGATTTCACTAAATTTGGGTGATTTGGGGTGATTTGGGATGGTTTAACTGAGTTTGGGTGATTTTGGATGGTTTAACTGATTTTGGGTGATATTGGATATTTTCGGTGCCTTGGGGGGTATTGGATGATTTGACTGATTTTTGGGTGATTTTTGACATGTCTCCGATTTCACAAAATGGGGGTGATTTGGGATGATTTAACTGAGTTTGGGTGATTTTGGATGGTTTAACTGATTTTGGGTGATATTGGATATTTTCGGTGCCTTGGGGGGTATTGGATGATTTGACTGATTTTTGGGTGATTTTTGACATGTCTCCGATTTCACAAAATTTGGGTGATTTGGGATGATTTAACTGAGTTTGGGTGATTTTGGATGGTTTAACTGATTTTGGGTGATATTGGATATTTTCGGTGCCTTGGGGGGGTATTGGATGATTTGACTGATTTTTGGGTGATTTTTGACATGTCTCCGATTTCGCTAAATTTGGGTGATTTGGGGTGATTTGGGATGATTTAACTGAGTTTGGGTGATTTTGGATGGTTTTACTGATTTTGGGTGATATTGGATATTTTCAGTGCCTTGGGGGGGGTATTGGATGATTTGACTGATTTTTGGGTGATTTTTGACATGTCTCCGATTTCACAAAATTTGGGTGATTTGGGATGATTTAACTGAGTTTGGGTGATTTTGGATGGTTTAACTGATTTTGGGTGATATTGGATATTTTCGATGCCTTGGGGGGGTATTGGATGATTTGACTGATTTCTGGGTGATTTTTGACATGTCTCCGATTTCACTAAATTTGGGTGATTTGGGGTGATTTGGGATGGTTTACATGAGTTTGGGTGATTTTGAATGGTTTAACTGATTTTGGGTGATATTGGATATTTTCGGTGCCTTGGGGGGGGGTATTGGATGATTTGACTGATTTCTGGGTGATTTTTGACATGTCTCCGATTTCACTAAATTTGGGTGATTTGGGATGGTTTAACTGAGTTTGGGTGATTTTGGATGGTTTAACTGATTTTGGGTGATATTGGATATTTTCGGTGCCTTGGAAGGTATTGGATGATTTGACTGATTTATGGGTGATTTTTGACATGTCTCCAATTATGCCAATTTGGGTGATTTGGGATGATTTAACTGAGTTTGGGTGATTTGGGATGGTTTAACTGATTTTGGGTGATATTGGATATTTTCGGTTCTTTTGGGGGGGTATGGGATGATTGGACTGATTTCTGGGTGATTTTTGACATGTTTCAGATTTCACTAAATTTGGGTGATTTGGGATGGTTTAACTGAGTTTGGGTGATTTTGGATGGTTTAACTGATTTTGGGTGATCTTAGATATTTTCGGTGCCTTGGGGGGGTATTGGATGATTTGACTGATTTCTGGGTGATTTTTGACATGTCTCCGATTTCACTAAATTTGGGTGATTTGGGATGGTTTAACTGAGTTTGGGTGATTTTGGATGGTTTAACTGATTTTGGATGATATTGGATATTTTCGGTGCCTTGGGGGGGTATTGGATGATTTGACTGATTTTTGGGTGATTTTTCACATGTCTCCGATTTCACTAAATTTGGGTGATTTGGGGTGATTTGGGATGGTTTAACTGAGTTTGGGTGATTTTGGATGGTTTAACTGATTTTGGGTGATATTGGATATTTTCGGTGCCTTGGGGGGGTATTGGATGATTTGACTGATTTTTGGGTGATTTTTGACATGTCTCCGATTTCACTAAATTTGGGTAATTTGGGATGGTTTAACTGAGTTTGGGTGATTTTGGATGGTTTAACTGATTTTGGGTGATATTAGATATTTTCGGTGCCTTGGGGGGGTATTGGATGATTTGACTGATTTTTGGATTATTTTTGACATGTCTCCGATTTCACTAAATTTGGGTGATTTGGGGTGATTTGGCATGATTTAACTGAGTTTGGGTGGTTGTGGATGGTTTAACTGATTTTGGGTGATATTGGATATTTTTCGGTGCCTTGGGGGGGTATTGGATGATTTGACTGATTTCTGGGTGATTTTTGACATGTCTCCGATTTCACTAAATTTGGGTGATTTGGGATGGTTTAACTGAGTTTGGGTGATTTTGGATGGTTTAACTGATTTTGGGTGATATTGGATATTTTCAGTGCCTTGGGGGGGTATTGGATGATTTGACTGATTTCTGGGTGATTTTTGACATGTCTCCGATTTCACTAAATTTGGGTGATTTGGGGTGATTTGGGATGATTTACATGAGTTTGGGTGATTTTGAATGGTTTAACTGATTTTGGGTGATATTGGATATTTTCGGTGCCTTGGGGGGGTATTGGATGATTTGACTGATTTCTGGGTGATTTTTGACATGTCTCCGATTTCACTAAATTTGGGTGATTTGGGGTGATTTGGGATGGTTTAACTGAGTTTGGGTGATTTTGGATGGTTTAACTGATTTTGGGTGATATTGGATATTTTCGGTGCCTTGGGGGGGGGGGGTATTGGATGATTTGACTGATTTTTGGGTGATTTTTGACATGTCTCCGATTTCACAAAGTTTGGGTGATTTGGGATGATTTAACTGAGTTTGGGTGATTTTGGATGGTTTAACTGATTTTGCGTGATATTGGATATTTTCGGTGCCTTGGGGGTATTGGATGATTTGACTGATTTTTGGGTGACTTTTGACATGTCTCCGATTTCACTAAATTGGGTGATTTGGGGTGATTTGGGATGATTTAACTGAGTTTGGGTGATTTTTGGATGGTTTAACTGATTTTGGGTGATATTGGATATTTTCGGTGCCTTGGGGGGGTATTGGATGATTTGACTGATTTTTGGGTGATTTTTGACATGTCTCCGATTTCACAAAATTTGGGTGATTTGGGATGATTTAACTGAGTTTGGGTGATTTTGGATGGTTTAACTGATTTTGGGTGATATTGGATATTTTCGGTGCCTTGGGGGGGTATTGGATGATTTGACTGATTTTTGGGTGATTTTTCACATGTCTCCGATTTCACTAAATTTGGGTGATTTGGGGTGATTTGGGATGATTTAACTGAGTTTGGGTGATTTTGGATGGTTTAACTGATTTTGGGTGATATTGGATATTTTCGGTGCCTTGGGGGTATTGGATGATTTGACTGATTTTTGGGTGACTTTTGACATGTCTCCGATTTCACTAAATTGGGTGATTTGGGGTGATTTGGGATGATTTAACTGAGTTTGGGTGATTTTGGATGGTTTAACTGATTTTGGGTGATATTGGATATTTTCGGTGCCTTGGGGGGGGTATTGGATGATTTGACTGATTTCTGGGTGATTTTTCACATGTCTCCGATTTCACTAAATTTGGGAGATTTGGGGTGATTTAGGATGGTTTAACTGAGTTTGGGTGATTTTGGATGGTTTAACTGATTTTGGGTGATATTGGATATTTTCGGTGCCTTGGGGGGGTACTGGATGATTTGACAGATTTTTGGGTGATTTTTCACATGTCTCCGATTTCACAAAATTTGGGTGATTTGGGATGATTTAACTGAGTTTGGGTCATTTTGGATGGTTTAAATGATTTTGGGTGATATTAGATATTTTCGGTGCCTTGGGGGGGGTATTGGATGATTTGACTGATTTTTGGGTGATTTTTGACATGTCTCCGATTTCACTAAATTTGGGTGATTTGGGATGGTTTAACTGAGTTTGGGTGATTTTGAATGGCTTAACTGATTTTGGGTGATATTGGATATTTTCAGTGCCTTGGGGGGGGGGTATTGGATGATTTGACTGATTTTTGGGTGATTTTTGACATGTCTCCGATTTCACAAAATTTGGGTGATTTGGGATGATTTAACTGAGTTTGGGTGATTTTGGATGGTTTAACTGATTTTGGGTGATATTAGATATTTTCGGTACCTTGGGGGGGTATTGGATGATCTGACTGATTTTTGGGTTATTTTTGACATGTCTCCGATTTCACTAAATTTGGGTGATTTGGGGTGATTTGGCATGATTTAACTGAGTTTGGGTGGTTTTGGATGGTTTAACTGATTTTGGGTGATATTGGATATTTTCGGTGCCTTGGGGGGGCATTGGAAGATTTGACTGATTTTTGGGTGATTTTTGACATGTCTCCGATTTCACTAAATTTGGGTGATTTGGGATGGTTTAACTGAGTTTGGGTGATTTTGGATGGTTTATCTGATTTTGGGTGATATTGGATATTTTCGGTGCCTTGGGGGGGTATTGGATGATTTGACTGATTTCTGGGTGATTTTTGACATGTCTCCGATTTCACTAAATTTGGGTGATTTGGGATGGTTTAACTGAGTTTGGGTGATTTTGGATGGTTTAACTGATTTTGGGTGATATTGGATATTATCGGTGCCTTGGGGGTGGTATTGGATGCTTTGACTGATTTTTGGGTGATTTTTGACATGTCTCCGATTTCGCTAAATTTGGGTGATTTGGGGTGATTTGGGATGATTTAACTGAGTTTGGGTGATTTTGGATGGTTTTACTGATTTTGGGTGATATTGGATATTTTCAGTGCCTTGGGGGGGGGGGGATTGGATGATTTGACTGATTTTTGGGTGATTTTTGACATGTCTACGATTTCACAAAATTTGGGTGATTTGGGATGATTTAACTGAGTTTGGGTGATTTTGGATGGTTTAACTGATTTTGGGTGATATTGGATATTTTCGATGCCTTGGGGGGGTATTGGATGATTTGACTGATTTCTGGGTGATTTTTGACATGTCTCCGATTTCACTAAATTTGGGTGATTTGGGGTGATTTGGGATGATTTACATGAGTTTGGGTGATTTTGAATGGTTTAACTGATTTTGGGTGATATTGGATATTTTCGGTGCCTTGGGGGGGTATTGGATGATTTGACTGATTTCTGGGTGATTTTTGACATGTCTCCGATTTCACTAAATTTGGGTGATTTGGGGTGATTTGGGATGGTTTAACTGAGTTTGGGTGATTTTGGATGGTTTAACTGATTTTGGGTGATATTGGATATTTTCGGTGCCTTGGGGGGGTATTGGACGATTTGACTGATTTTTGGGTGATTTTTGACATGTCTCCGATTTCACAAAATTTGGGTGATTTGGATGATTTGACTGAGTTTGGGTCATTTTGGATGGTTTAAATGATTTTGGGTGATATTGGATATTTTCGGTGCCTTGGGGGGGGGGGGTATTGGATGATTTGACAGATTTTTGGGTGATTTTTCACATGTCTCCGATTTCACTAAATTTGGGTGATTTGGGGTGATTTGGGATGGTTTACATGAGTTTGGGTGATTTTGGATGGTTTAACTGATTTTGGGTGATATTGGATATTTTCGATGCCTTGGGGGGGTATTGGATGATTTGACTGATTTCTGGGTGATTTTTGACATGTCTCCGATTTCACTAAATTTGGGTGATTTGGGATGGTTTAACTGAGTTTGGGTGATTTTGGATGGTTTAACTGATTTTGGGTGATATTGGATATTTTCGGTGCCTTGGGGGGGTATTGGATGATTTGACTTATTTATGGGTGATTTTTGACATGTCTCCGATTTCACTAAATTTGGGTGATTTGGGGTGATTTGGGATGGTTTAACTGAGTTTGGGTGATTTTGGATGGTTTAACTGATTTTGGGTGATATTGGATATTTTCGGTGCCTTGGGGGGTATTGGATGATTTGACTGATTTTTGGGTGATTTTTGACATGTCTCCGATTTCACAAAATGGGGGTGATTTGGGATGATTTAACTGAGTTTGGGTGATTTTGGATGGTTTAACTGATTTTGGGTGATATTGGATATTTTCGGTGCCTTGGGGGGGTATTGGATGATTTGACTGATTTCTGGGTGATTTTTGACATGTCTCCGATTTCACTAAATTTGGGTGATTTGGGGTGATTTGGGATGGTTTAACTGAGTTTGGGTGATTTTGGATGGTTTAACTGATTTTGGGTGATATTGGATATTTTCGGTGCCTTGGGGGGGTATTGGATGATTTGACTGATTTTTGGGTGATTTTTGACATGTCTCCGATTTCACAAAATTTGGGTGATTTGGGATGATTTAACTGAGTTTGGGTGATTTTGGATGGTTTAACTGATTTTGGGTGATATTGGATATTTTCGGTGCCTTGGGGGGGTATTGGATGATTTGACTGATTTTTGGGTGATTTTAACATGTCTCCGATTTCGCTAAATTTGGGTGATTTGGGGTGATTTGGGATGATTTAACTGAGTTTGGGTGATTTTGGATGGTTTTACTGATTTTGGGTGATATTGGATATTTTCAGTGCCTTGGGGGGGGTATTGGATGATTTGACTGATTTTTGGGTGATTTTTGACATGTCTCCGATTTCACAAAATTTGGGTGATTTGGGATGATTTAACTGAGTTTGGGTGATTTTGGATGGTTTAACTGATTTTGGGTGATATTGGATATTTTCGATGCCTTGGGGGGGTATTGGATGATTTGACTGATTTCTGGGTGATTTTTGACATGTCTCCGATTTCACTAAATTTGGGTGATTTGGGGTGATTTGGGATGGTTTACATGAGTTTGGGTGATTTTGAATGGTTTAACTGATTTTGGGTGATATTGGATATTTTCGGTGCCTTGGGGGGGGTATTGGATGATTTGACTGATTTCTGGGTGATTTTTGACATGTCTCCGATTTCACTAAATTTGGGTGATTTGGGATGGTTTAACTGAGTTTGGGTGATTTTGGATGGTTTAACTGATTTTGGGTGATATTGGATATTTTCGGTGCCTTGGAAGGTATTGGATGATTTGACTGATTTATGGGTGATTTTTGACATGTCTCCAATTATGCCAAATTTGGGTGATTTGGGATGATTTAACTGAGTTTGGGTGATTTGGGATGGTTTAACTGATTTTGGGTGATATTGGATATTTTCGGTTCTTTTGGGGGGGTATGGGATGATTGGACTGATTTCTGGGTGATTTTTGACATGTTTCAGATTTCACTAAATTTGGGTGATTTGGGATGGTTTAACTGAGTTTGGGTGATTTTGGATGGTTTAACTGATTTTGGGTGATCTTAGATATTTTCGGTGCCTTGGGGGGGTATTGGATGATTTGACTGATTTCTGGGTGATTTTTGACATGTCTCCGATTTCACTAAATTTGGGTGATTTGGGATGGTTTAACTGAGTTTGGGTGATTTTGGATGGTTTAACTGATTTTGGATGATATTGGATATTTTCGGTGCCTTGGGGGGGTATTGGATGATTTGACTGATTTTTGGGTGATTTTTCACATGTCTCCGATTTCACTAAATTTGGGTGATTTGGGGTGATTTGGGATGGTTTAACTGAGTTTGGGTGATTTTGGATGGTTTAACTGATTTTGGGTGATATTGGATATTTTCGGTGCCTTGGGGGGGTATTGGATGATTTGACTGATTTTTGGGTGATTTTTGACATGTCTCCGATTTCACTAAATTTGGGTAATTTGGGATGGTTTAACTGAGTTTGGGTGATTTTGGATGGTTTAACTGATTTTGGGTGATATTGGATATTTTCGGTGCCTTGGGGGGGTATTGGATGATTTGACTGATTTATGGGTGATTTTTGACATGTCTCCAATTATGCCAAATTTGGGTGATTTGGGATGATTTAACTGAGTTTGGGTGATTTGGGATGGTTTAACTGATTTTGGGTGATATTGGATATTTTCGGTTCTTTTGGGGGGTATGGGATGATTGGACTGATTTCTGGGTGATTTTTGACATGTTTCAGATTTCACTAAATTTGGGTGATTTGGGATGGTTTAACTGAGTTTGGGTGATTTTGGATGGTTTAACTGATTTTGGGTGATCTTAGATATTTTCGGTGCCTTGGGGGGGTATTGGATGATTTGACTGATTTCTGGGTGATTTTTGACATGTCTCCGATTTCACTAAATTTGGGTGATTTGGGATGGTTTAACTGAGTTTGGGTGATTTTGGATGGTTTAACTGATTTTGGGTGATATTGGATATTTTCGATGCCTTGGGGGGGTATTGGATGATTTGACTGATTTTTGGGTGATTTTTCACATGTCTCCGATTTCACTAAATTTGGGTGATTTGGGGTGATTTGGGATGGTTTACATGAGTTTGGGTGATTTTGGATGGTTTAACTGATTTTGGGTGATATTGGATATTTTCGGTGCCTTGGGGGGGTATTGGATGATTTGACTGATTTCTGGGTGATTTTTGACATGTCTCCGATTTCACTAAATTTGGGTGATTTGGGATGGTTTAACTGAGTTTGGGTGATTTTGGATGGTTTAACTGATTTTGGGTGATATTGGATATTTTCGGTGCCTTGGGGGGGGTATTGGATGATTTGACTGATTTTTGGGTGATTTTTCACATGTCTCCGATTTCACTAAATTTGGGTGATTTGGGGTGATTTGGGATGGTTTACATGAGTTTGGGTGATTTTGGATGGTTTAACTGATTTTGGGTGATATTGGATATTTTCGGTGCCTTGGGGGGGTATTGGATGATTTGACTGATTTTTGGGTGATTTTTGACATGTCTCCGATTTCACAAAATTTGGGTGATTTGGGATGATTTAACTGAGTTTGGGTGATTTTGGATGGTTTAACTGATTTTGGGTGATATTGGATATTTTCGGTGCCTTGGGGGGGGTATTGGATGATTTGACTGATTTTTGGGTGATTTTTGACATGTCTCCGACTTCACAAAATTTGGGTGATTTGGAATGATTTAACTGAGTTTGGGTGATTTTGGATGGTTTAACTGATTTTGGATGATATTGGATATTTTCGGTGCCTTGGGGGGGTATTGGATGATTTGACTGATTTTTGGGTGATTTTTCACATGTCTCCGATTTCACTAAATTTGGGTGTATTGGGGTGATTTGGGATGATTTAACTGAGTTTGGGTGATTTTGGATGGTTTAACTGATTTTGCGTGATATTGGATATTTTCGGTGCCTTGGGGGTATTGGATGATTTGACTGATTTTTGGGTGACTTTTGACATGTCTCCGATTTCACTAAAGTGGGTGATTTGGGGTGATTTGGGATGATTTAACTGAGTTTGGGTGATTTTTGGATGGTTTAACTGATTTTGGATGATATTGGATATTTTCGGTGCCTTGGGGGGGGGGTATTGGATGATTTGACTGATTTTTGGGTGATTTTTGACATGTCTCCGATTTCACAAAATTTGGGTGATTTGGAATGATTTAACTGAGTTTGGGTGATTTTGGATGGTTTAACTGATTTTGGATGATATTGGATATTTTCGGTGCCTTGGGGGGGTATTGGATGATTTGACTGATTTTTGGGTGATTTTTCACATGTCTCCGATTTCACTAAATTTGGGTGATTTGGGGTGATTTGGGATGATTTAACTGAGTTTGGGTGATTTTGGATGGTTTAACTGATTTTGGGTGATATTGGATATTTTCGGTGCCTTGGGGGTATTGGATGATTTGACTGATTTTTGGGTGACTTTTGACATGTCTCCGATTTCACTAAATTGGGTGATTTGGGGTGATTTGGGATGATTTAACTGAGTTTGGGTGATTTTGGATGGTTTAACTGATTTTGGGTGATATTGGATATTTTCGGTGCCTTGGGGGGGGGTATTGGATGATTTGACTGATTTTTGGGTGATTTTTGACATGTCTCCGATTTCACAAAATTTGGGTGCTTTGGAATGATTTAACTGAGTTTGGGTTATTTTGGATGGTTTAACTGATTTTGGATGATATTGGATATTTTCGGTGCCTTGGGGGGGTATTGGATGATTTGACTGATTTTTGGGTGATTTTTCACATGTCTCCGATTTCACAAAATTTGGGTGATTTGGGGTGATTTGGGATGGTTTAACTGAGTTTGGGTGATTTTGGATGGTTTAACTGATTTCGGGTGATATTAGATATTTTCGGTGCCTTGGGGGGGTATTGGATGATTTGACTGATTATTGGGTGATTTTTCACATGTCTCCGATTTCACTAAATTTGGGTGATTTGGGATGGTTTAACTGAGTTTGGGTGATTTTGGATGGCTTAACTGATTTTGGGTGATATTGGATATTTTCGGTGCCTTGGGGGGGTATTGGATGATTTGACTGATTTTTGGGTGATTTTTGACATGTCTCCGATTTCACTAAATTTGGGTGATTTGGGGTGATTTGGGATGGTTTAACTGAGTTTGGGTGATTTTGGATGGTTTAACTGATTTTGGGTGATATTGGATATTTTCGGTGCCTTGGGGGGGTATTGGATGATTTGACTGATTTTTGGGTGATTTTTCACATGTCTCCGATTTCACAAAATTTGGGTGAGTTGGGATGATTTAACTGAGTTTGGGTGATTTTGGATGGTTTAACTGATTTTGGATGATATTGGATATTTTCGGTGCCTTGGGGGGGTATTGGATGATTTGACTGATTTTTGGGTGATTTTTCACATGTCTCCGATTTCACTAAATTTGGGTGATTTGGGGTGATTTTGGATGGTTTAACTGATTTTGGGTGATATTGGATATTTTCGGTGCCTTGGGGGGGTATTGGATGATTTGACTGATTTTTGGGTGATTTTTGACATGTCTCCGATTTCACAAAATTTGGGTGATTTGGGATGATTTAACTGAGTTTGGGTGATTTTGGATGGTTTAACTGATTTTGGGTGATATTGGATATTTTCGGTGCCTTGGGGGGGTATTGGATGATTTGACTGATTTTTGGGTGATTTTTCACATGTCTCCGATTTCACTAAATTTGGGTGATTTGGGGTGATTTGGGATGATTTAACTGAGTTTGGGTGATTTTGGATGGTTTAACTGATTTTGGGTGATATTGGATATTTTCGGTGCCTTGGGGGTATTGGATGATTTGACTGATTTTTGGGTGACTTTTGACATGTCTCCGATTTCACTAAATTGGGTGATTTGGGGTGATTTGGGATGATTTAACTGAGTTTGGGTGATTTTGGATGGTTTAACTGATTTTGGGTGATATTGGATATTTTCGGTGCCTTGGGGGGGGGGGTATTGGATGATTTGACTGATTTTTGGGTGATTTTTGACATGTCTCCGATTTCACAAAATTTGGGTGATTTGGAATGATTTAACTGAGTTTGGGTGATTTTGGATGGTTTAACTGATTTTGGATGATATTGGATATTTTCGGTGCCTTGGGGGGGTATTGGATGATTTGACTGATTTCTGGGTGATTTTTGACATGTCTCCGATTTCACTAAATTTGGGTGATTTGGGGTGATTTGGGATGGTTTACATGAGTTTGGGTGATTTTGAATGGTTTAACTGATTTTGGGTGATATTGGATATTTTCGGTGCCTTGGGGGGGTATTGGATGATTTGACTGATTTCTGGGTGATTTTTGACATGTCTCCGATTTCACTAAATTTGGGTGATTTGGGGTGATTTGGGATGGTTTAACTGAGTTTGGGTGATTTTGGATGGTTTAACTGATTTTGGATGATATTGGATATTTTCGGTGCCTTGGGGGGGTATTGGATGATTTGACTGATTTTTGGGTGATTTTTCACATGTCTCCGATTTCACTAAATTTGGGTGATTTGGGGTGATTTGGGATGGTTTAACTGAGTTTGGGTGATTTTGGATGGTTTAACTGATTTTGGGTGATATTGGATATTTTCGGTGCCTTGGGGGGGTATTGGATGATTTGACTGATTTTTGGGTGATTTTTGACATGTCTCCGATTTCGCTAAATTTGGGTGATTTGGGGTGATTTGGGATGATTTAACTGAGTTTGGGTGATTTTGGATGGTTTTACTGATTTTGGGTGATATTGGATATTTTCAGTGCTTTGGGGGGGGGTATTTGATGATTTGACTGATTTTTGGGTGATTTTTGACATGTCCCTGATTTCACAAAATTTGGGTGATTTGGGATGATTTAACTGAGTTTGGGTGATTTTGGATGGTTTAACTGATTTTGGGTGATATTGGATATTTTCGATGCCTTGGGGGGGTATTGGATGATTTGACTGATTTCTGGGTGATTTTTGACATGTCTCCGATTTCACTAAATTTGGGTGATTTGGGGTGATTTGGGATGGTTTAACTGAGTTTGGGTGATTTTGAATGGTTTAACTGATTTTGGGTGATATTGGATATTTTCGGTGCCTTGGGGGGTTATTGGATGATTTGACTGATTTTTGGGTGATTTTTGACATGTCTCCGATTTCACTAAATTTGGGTGATTTGGGGTGATTTGGGATGGTTTAACTGAGTTTGGGTGATTTTGGATGGTTTAACTGATTTTGGGTGATATTGGATATTTTCGGTGCCTTGGGGGGGTATTGGATGATTTGACTGATTTTTGGGTGATTTTTCACATGTCTCCGATTTCACAAAATTTGGGTGATTTGGGATGATTTAACTGAGTTTGGGTGATTTTGGATGGTTTAACTGATTTTGGATGATATTGGATATTTTCGGTGCCTTGGGGGGGTATTGGATGATTTGACTGATTTTTGGGTGATTTTTCACATGTCTCCGATTTCACTAAATTTGGGTGATTTGGGGTGATTTTGGATGGTTTAACTGATTTTGGGTGATATTGGATATTTTCGGTGCCTTGGGGGGGGTATTGGATGATTTGACTGATTTTTGGGTGATTTTTGACATGTCTCCGATTTCACAAAATTTGGGTGATTTGGGATGATTTAACTGAGTTTGGGTGATTTTGGATGGTTTAACTGATTTTGGATGATATTGGATATTTTCGGTGCCTTGGGGGGGTATTGGATGATTTTACTGATTTTTGGGTGATTTTTCACATGTCTCCGATTTCACAAAATTTGGGTGATTTGGGGTGATTTGGGATGGTTTAACTGAGTTTGGGTGGTTTTGGGTGGTTTAACTGATTTTGGGTGATATTGGATATTTTCGGTGCCTTGGGGGGGTATTGGATGATTTGACTGATTTCTGGGTGATTTTTGACATGTCTCCGATTTCACTAAATTTGGGTGATTTGGGATGGTTTAACTGAGTTTGGGTGATTTTGGATGGCTTAACTGATTTTGGGTGATATTGGATATTTTCGGTGCCTTGGGGGGGTATTGGATGATTTGACTGATTTTTGGGTGATTTTTGACATGTCTCCGATTTCACTAAATTTGGGTGATTTGGGGTGATTTGGGATGGTTTAACTGAGTTTGGGTGATTTTGGATGGTTTAACTGATTTTGGGTGATATTGGATATTTTTGGTGCCTTGGGGGGGTATTGGATGATTTGACTGATTTTTGGGTGATTTTTGACATGTCTCCGATTTCACAAAATATGGGTGATTTGGGATGATTTAACTGAGTTTGGGTGATTTTGGATGGTTTAACTGATTTTGGATGATATTGGATATTTTCGGTGCCTTGGGGGGGTATTGGATAATTTGACTGATTTTTGGGTGATTTTTCACATGTCTCCGATTTCACTAAATTTGGGTGATTTGGGGTGATTTTGGATGGTTTAACTGATTTTGGGTGATATTGGATATTTTCGGTGCCTTGGGGGGGTATTGGATGATTTGACTGATTTTTGGGTGATTTTTGACATGTCTCCGATTTCACAAAATTTGGGTGATTTGGGATGATTTAACTGAGTTTGGGTGATTTTGGATGGTTTAACTGATTTTGGATGATATTGGATATTTTCGGTGCCTTGGGGGGGTATTGGATGATTTGACTGATTTTTGGGTGATTTTTGACATGTCTCCGACTTCACAAAATTTGGGTGATTTGGAATGATTTAACTGAGTTTGGGTGATTTTGGATGGTTTAACTGATTTTGGATGATATTGGATATTTTCGGTGCGTTGGGGGGGTATTGGATGATTTGACTGATTTTTGGGTGATTTTTCACATGTCTCCGATTTCACTAAATTTGGGTGATTTGGGGTGATTTGGGATGATTTAACTGAGTTTGGGTGATTTTGGATGGTTTAACTGATTTTGCGTGATATTGGATATTTTCGGTGCCTTGGGGGTATTGGATGATTTGACTGATTTTTGGGTGACTTTTGACATGTCTCCGATTTCACTAAATTGGGTGATTTGGGGTGATTTGGGATGATTTAACTGAGTTTGGGTGATTTTGGATGGTTTAACTGATTTTGGGTGATATTGGATATTTTCGATGCCTTGGGGGGGTATTGGATGATTTGACTGATTTCTGGGTGATTTTTGACATGTCTCCGATTTCACTAAATTTGGGTGATTTGGGGTGATTTGGGATGGTTTACATGAGTTTGGGTGATTTTGAATGGTTTAACTGATTTTGGGTGATATTGGATATTTTCGGTGCCTTGGGGGGGTATTGGATGATTTGACTGATTTCTGGGTGATTTTTGACATGTCTCCGATTTCACTAAATTTGGGTGATTTGGGGTGATTTGGGATGGTTTAACTGAGTTTGGGTGATTTTGGATGGTTTAACTGATTTTGGGTGATATTGGATATTTTCGGTGCCTTGGGGGGGTATTGGACGATTTGACTGATTTTTGGGTGATTTTTGACATGTCTCCGATTTCACAAAATTTGGGTGATTTGGGATGATTTGACTGAGTTTGGGTCATTTTGGATGGTTTAAATGATTTTGGGTGATATTGGATATTTTCGGTGCCTTGGGGGGGGGGGGGGTATTGGATGATTTGACAGATTTTTGGGTGATTTTTCACATGTCTCCGATTTCACTAAATTTGGGTGATTTGGGGTGATTTGGGATGGTTTAACTGAGTTTGGGTGATTTTGGATGGTTTAACTGATTTTGGGTGATATTGGATATTTTCGGTGCCTTGGGGGGGTATTGGATGATTTGACTGATTTTTGGGTGATTTTTGACATGTCTCCGATTTCACAAAATTTGGGTGATTTGGGATGATTTAACTGAGTTTGGGTGATTTTGGATGGTTTAACTGATTTTGTGTGATATTGGATATTTTCGGTGCCTTGGGGGGGGTATTGGATGATTTGACTGATTTTTGGGTGATTTTTGACATGTCTCCGACTTCACAAAATTTGGGTGATTTGGAATGATTTAACTGAGTTTGGGTGATTTTGGATGGTTTAACTGATTTTGGATGATATTGGATATTTTCGGTGCGTTGGGGGGGTATTGGATGATTTGACTGATTTTTGGGTGATTTTTCACATGTCTCCGATTTCACTAAATTTGGGTGATTTGGGGTGATTTGGGATGATTTAACTGAGTTTGGGTGATTTTGGATGGTTTAACTGATTTTGCGTGATATTGGATATTTTCGGTGCCTTGGGGGTATTGGATGATTTGACTGATTTTTGGGTGACTTTTGACATGTCTCCGATTTCACTAAATTGGGTGATTTGGGGTGATTTGGGATGATTTAACTGAGTTTGGGTGATTTTGGATGGTTTAACTGATTTTGGGTGATATTGGATATTTTCGATGCCTTGGGGGGGTATTGGATGATTTGACTGATTTCTGGGTGATTTTTGACATGTCTCCGATTTCACTAAATTTGGGTGATTTGGGGTGATTTGGGATGGTT
This sequence comes from Gastrophryne carolinensis, assembly GCA_027917425.1. Classification (NCBI taxonomy): domain Eukaryota; kingdom Metazoa; phylum Chordata; class Amphibia; order Anura; family Microhylidae; genus Gastrophryne; species Gastrophryne carolinensis. The sequence continues at coordinate 15,615 of JAQIHN010000618.1, forward strand.
TACATGAGTTTGGGTGATTTTGAATGGTTTAACTGATTTTGGGTGATATTGGATATTTTCGGTGCCTTGGGGGGGTATTGGATGATTTGACTGATTTCTGGGTGATTTTTGACATGTCTCCGATTTCACTAAATTTGGGTGATTTGGGGTGATTTGGGATGGTTTAACTGAGTTTGGGTGATTTTGGATGGTTTAACTGATTTTGGGTGATATTGGATATTTTCGGTGCCTTGGGGGGGTATTGGACGATTTGACTGATTTTTGGGTGATTTTTGACATGTCTCCGATTTCACAAAATTTGGGTGATTTGGGATGATTTGACTGAGTTTGGGTCATTTTGGATGGTTTAAATGATTTTGGGTGATATTGGATATTTTCGGTGCCTTGGGGGGGGGGGGGGTATTGGATGATTTGACAGATTTTTGGGTGATTTTTCACATGTCTCCGATTTCACTAAATTTGGGTGATTTGGGGTGATTTGGGATGGTTTACATGAGTTTGGGTGATTTTGGATGGTTTAACTGATTTTGGGTGATATTGGATATTTTCGATGCCTTGGGGGGGTATTGGATGATTTGACTGATTTCTGGGTGATTTTTGACATGTCTCCGATTTCACTAAATTTGGGTGATTTGGGATGGTTTAACTGAGTTTGGGTGATTTTGGATGGTTTAACTGATTTTGGGTGATATTGGATATTTTCGGTGCCTTGGGGGGGTATTGGATGATTTGACTGATTTCTGGGTGATTTTTGACATGTCTCCGATTTCACTAAATTTGGGTGATTTGGGGTGATTTGGGATGGTTTACATGAGTTTGGGTGATTTTGAATGGTTTAACTGATTTTGGGTGATATTGGATATTTTCAGTGCCTTGGGGGGGTATTGGATGATTTGACTGATTTCTGGGTGATTTTTGACATGTCTCCGATTTCACTAAACTTGGGTGATTTGGGGTGATTTGGGATGGTTTACATGAGTTTGGGTGATTTTGAATGGTTTAACTGATTTTGGGTGATATTGGATATTTTCGGTGCCTTGGGGGGGTATTGGATGATTTGACTGATTTCTGGGTGATTTTTGACATGTCTCCGATTTCACTAAATTTGGGTGATTTGGGGTGATTTGGGATGGTTTAACTGAGTTTGGGTGATTTTGGATGGTTTAACTGATTTTGGGTGATATTGGATATTTTCGGTGCCTTGGGGGGGTATTGGATGATTTGACTGATTTTTGGGTGATTTTTGACATGTCTCCGATTTCACAAAATTTGGGTGATTTGGGATGATTTAACTGAGTTTGGGTGATTTGGGGTGATTTTGGATGGTTTAACTGATTTTGGGTGATATTGGATATTTTCGGTGCCTTGGGGGGGTATTGGATGATTTGACTGATTTTTGGGTGATTTTTGACATGTCTCCGATTTCACAAAATTTGGGTGATTTGGGATGATTTAACTGAGTTTGGGTGATTTTGGATGGTTTAACTGATTTTGGATGATATTGGATATTTTCGGTGCCTTGGGGGGGTATTGGATGATTTGACTGATTTTTGGGTGATTTTTCACATGTCTCCGATTTCACTAAATTTGGGTGATTTGGGGTGATTTGGGATGGTTTAACTGAGTTTGGGTGATTTTGGATGGTTTAACTGATTTTGGGTGATATTGGATATTTTCGGTGCCTTGGGGGGGTATTGGATGATTTGACTGATTTTTGGGTGATTTTTGACATGTCTCCGATTTCACAAAATTTGGGTGATTTGGGATGATTTAACTGAGTTTGGGTGATTTTGGATGGTTTAACTGATTTTGTGTGATATTGGATATTTTCGGTGCCTTGGGGGGGGTATTGGATGATTTGACTGATTTTTGGGTGATTTTTGACATGTCTCCGACTTCACAAAATTTGGGTGATTTGGAATGATTTAACTGAGTTTGGGTGATTTTGGATGGTTTAACTGATTTTGGATGATATTGGATATTTTCGGTGCGTTGGGGGGGTATTGGATGATTTGACTGATTTTTGGGTGATTTTTGACATGTCTCCGATTTCACTAAATTTGGGTGATTTGGGGTGATTTGGGATGGTTTACATGAGTTTGGGTGATTTTGAATGGTTTAACTGATTTTGGGTGATATTGGATATTTTCGGTGCCTTGGGGGGGTATTGGATGATTTGACTGATTTCTGGGTGATTTTTGACATGTCTCCGATTTCACTAAATTTGGGTGATTTGGGGTGATTTGGGATGGTTTAACTGAGTTTGGGTGATTTTGGATGGTTTAACTGATTTTGGATGATATTGGATATTTTCGGTGCCTTGGGGGGGTATTGGATGATTTGACTGATTTTTGGGTGATTTTTCACATGTCTCCGATTTCACTAAATTTGGGTGATTTGGGGTGATTTGGGATGGTTTAACTGAGTTTGGGTGATTTTGGATGGTTTAACTGATTTTGGGTGATATTGGATATTTTCGGTGCCTTGGGGGGGTATTGGATGATTTGACTGATTTTTGGGTGATTTTTGACATGTCTCCGATTTCGCTAAATTTGGGTGATTTGGGGTGATTTGGGATGATTTAACTGAGTTTGGGTGATTTTGGATGGTTTTACTGATTTTGGGTGATATTGGATATTTTCAGTGCTTTGGGGGGGGGTATTTGATGATTTGACTGATTTTTGGGTGATTTTTGACATGTCCCTGATTTCACAAAATTTGGGTGATTTGGGATGATTTAACTGAGTTTGGGTGATTTTGGATGGTTTAACTGATTTTGGGTGATATTGGATATTTTCGGTGCCTTGGGGGGGTATTGGATGATTTGACTGATTTTTGGGTGATTTTTGACATGTCTCCGATTTCGCTAAATTTGGGTGATTTGGGGTGATTTGGGATGGTTTAACTGAGTTTGGGTGATTTTGAATGGTTTAACTGATTTTGGGTGATATTGGATATTTTCGGTGCCTTGGGGGGTTATTGGATGATTTGACTGATTTTTGGGTGATTTTTGACATGTCTCCGATTTCACTAAATTTGGGTGATTTGGGGTGATTTGGGATGGTTTAACTGAGTTTGGGTGATTTTGGATGGTTTAACTGATTTTGGGTGATATTGGATATTTTCGGTGCCTTGGGGGGGTATTGGATGATTTGACTGATTTTTGGGTGATTTTTCACATGTCTCCGATTTCACAAAATTTGGGTGATTTGGGATGATTTAACTGAGTTTGGGTGATTTTGGATGGTTTAACTGATTTTGGATGATATTGGATATTTTCGGTGCCTTGGGGGGGTATTGGATGATTTGACTGATTTTTGGGTGATTTTTCACATGTCTCCGATTTCACTAAATTTGGGTGATTTGGGGTGATTTTGGATGGTTTAACTGATTTTGGGTGATATTGGATATTTTCGGTGCCTTGGGGGGGGTATTGGATGATTTGACTGATTTTTGGGTGATTTTTGACATGTCTCCGATTTCACAAAATTTGGGTGATTTGGGATGATTTAACTGAGTTTGGGTGATTTTGGATGGTTTAACTGATTTTGGATGATATTGGATATTTTCGGTGCCTTGGGGGGGTATTGGATGATTTTACTGATTTTTGGGTGATTTTTCACATGTCTCCGATTTCACAAAATTTGGGTGATTTGGGGTGATTTGGGATGGTTTAACTGAGTTTGGGTGGTTTTGGGTGGTTTAACTGATTTTGGGTGATATTGGATATTTTCGGTGCCTTGGGGGGGTATTGGATGATTTGACTGATTTCTGGGTGATTTTTGACATGTCTCCGATTTCACTAAATTTGGGTGATTTGGGATGGTTTAACTGAGTTTGGGTGATTTTGGATGGCTTAACTGATTTTGGGTGATATTGGATATTTTCGGTGCCTTGGGGGGGTATTGGATGATTTGACTGATTTTTGGGTGATTTTTGACATGTCTCCGATTTCACTAAATTTGGGTGATTTGGGGTGATTTGGGATGGTTTAACTGAGTTTGGGTGATTTTGGATGGTTTAACTGATTTTGGGTGATATTGGATATTTTTGGTGCCTTGGGGGGGTATTGGATGATTTGACTGATTTTTGGGTGATTTTTGACATGTCTCCGATTTCACAAAATATGGGTGATTTGGGATGATTTAACTGAGTTTGGGTGATTTTGGATGGTTTAACTGATTTTGGATGATATTGGATATTTTCGGTGCCTTGGGGGGGTATTGGATAATTTGACTGATTTTTGGGTGATTTTTCACATGTCTCCGATTTCACTAAATTTGGGTGATTTGGGGTGATTTTGGATGGTTTAACTGATTTTGGGTGATATTGGATATTTTCGGTGCCTTGGGGGGGTATTGGATGATTTGACTGATTTTTGGGTGATTTTTGACATGTCTCCGATTTCACAAAATTTGGGTGATTTGGGATGATTTAACTGAGTTTGGGTGATTTTGGATGGTTTAACTGATTTTGGATGATATTGGATATTTTCGGTGCCTTGGGGGGGTATTGGATGATTTGACTGATTTTTGGGTGATTTTTCACATGTCTCCGATTTCACTAAATTTGGGTGATTTGGGGTGATTTGGGATGGTTTAACTGAGTTTGGGTGATTTTGGATGGTTTAACTGATTTTGGGTGATATTGGATATTTTCGGTGCCTTGGGGGGGTATTGGATGATTTGACTGATTTTTGGGTGATTTTTGACATGTCTCCGATTTCACAAAATTTGGGTGATTTGGGATGATTTAACTGAGTTTGGGTGATTTTGGATGGTTTAACTGATTTTGTGTGATATTGGATATTTTCGGTGCCTTGGGGGGGGTATTGGATGATTTGACTGATTTTTGGGTGATTTTTGACATGTCTCCGACTTCACAAAATTTGGGTGATTTGGAATGATTTAACTGAGTTTGGGTGATTTTGGATGGTTTAACTGATTTTGGATGATATTGGATATTTTCGGTGCGTTGGGGGGGTATTGGATGATTTGACTGATTTTTGGGTGATTTTTCACATGTCTCCGATTTCACTAAATTTGGGTGATTTGGGGTGATTTGGGATGATTTAACTGAGTTTGGGTGATTTTGGATGGTTTAACTGATTTTGCGTGATATTGGATATTTTCGGTGCCTTGGGGGTATTGGATGATTTGACTGATTTTTGGGTGACTTTTGACATGTCTCCGATTTCACTAAATTGGGTGATTTGGGGTGATTTGGGATGATTTAACTGAGTTTGGGTGATTTTGGATGGTTTAACTGATTTTGGGTGATATTGGATATTTTCGATGCCTTGGGGGGGTATTGGATGATTTGACTGATTTCTGGGTGATTTTTGACATGTCTCCGATTTCACTAAATTTGGGTGATTTGGGGTGATTTGGGATGGTTTACATGAGTTTGGGTGATTTTGAATGGTTTAACTGATTTTGGGTGATATTGGATATTTTCGGTGCCTTGGGGGGGTATTGGATGATTTGACTGATTTCTGGGTGATTTTTGACATGTCTCCGATTTCACTAAATTTGGGTGATTTGGGGTGATTTGGGATGGTTTAACTGAGTTTGGGTGATTTTGGATGGTTTAACTGATTTTGGGTGATATTGGATATTTTCGGTGCCTTGGGGGGGTATTGGACGATTTGACTGATTTTTGGGTGATTTTTGACATGTCTCCGATTTCACAAAATTTGGGTGATTTGGGATGATTTGACTGAGTTTGGGTCATTTTGGATGGTTTAAATGATTTTGGGTGATATTGGATATTTTCGGTGCCTTGGGGGGGGGGGGGGTATTGGATGATTTGACAGATTTTTGGGTGATTTTTCACATGTCTCCGATTTCACTAAATTTGGGTGATTTGGGGTGATTTGGGATGGTTTACATGAGTTTGGGTGATTTTGGATGGTTTAACTGATTTTGGGTGATATTGGATATTTTCGATGCCTTGGGGGGGTATTGGATGATTTGACTGATTTCTGGGTGATTTTTGACATGTCTCCGATTTCACTAAATTTGGGTGATTTGGGATGGTTTAACTGAGTTTGGGTGATTTTGGATGGTTTAACTGATTTTGGGTGATATTGGATATTTTCGGTGCCTTGGGGGGGTATTGGATGATTTGACTGATTTCTGGGTGATTTTTGACATGTCTCCGATTTCACTAAATTTGGGTGATTTGGGGTGATTTGGGATGGTTTACATGAGTTTGGGTGATTTTGAATGGTTTAACTGATTTTGGGTGATATTGGATATTTTCAGTGCCTTGGGGGGGTATTGGATGATTTGACTGATTTCTGGGTGATTTTTGACATGTCTCCGATTTCACTAAACTTGGGTGATTTGGGGTGATTTGGGATGGTTTACATGAGTTTGGGTGATTTTGAATGGTTTAACTGATTTTGGGTGATATTGGATATTTTCGGTGCCTTGGGGGGGTATTGGATGATTTGACTGATTTCTGGGTGATTTTTGACATGTCTCCGATTTCACTAAATTTGGGTGATTTGGGGTGATTTGGGATGGTTTAACTGAGTTTGGGTGATTTTGGATGGTTTAACTGATTTTGGGTGATATTGGATATTTTCGGTGCCTTGGGGGGGTATTGGATGATTTGACTGATTTTTGGGTGATTTTTGACATGTCTCCGATTTCACAAAATTTGGGTGATTTGGGATGATTTAACTGAGTTTGGGTGATTTGGGGTGATTTTGGATGGTTTAACTGATTTTGGGTGATATTGGATATTTTCGGTGCCTTGGGGGGGTATTGGATGATTTGACTGATTTTTGGGTGATTTTTGACATGTCTCCGATTTCACAAAATTTGGGTGATTTGGGATGATTTAACTGAGTTTGGGTGATTTTGGATGGTTTAACTGATTTTGGATGATATTGGATATTTTCGGTGCCTTGGGGGGGTATTGGATGATTTGACTGATTTTTGGGTGATTTTTCACATGTCTCCGATTTCACTAAATTTGGGTGATTTGGGGTGATTTGGGATGGTTTAACTGAGTTTGGGTGATTTTGGATGGTTTAACTGATTTTGGGTGATATTGGATATTTTCGGTGCCTTGGGGGGGTATTGGATGATTTGACTGATTTTTGGGTGATTTTTGACATGTCTCCGATTTCACAAAATTTGGGTGATTTGGGATGATTTAACTGAGTTTGGGTGATTTTGGATGGTTTAACTGATTTTGTGTGATATTGGATATTTTCGGTGCCTTGGGGGGGGTATTGGATGATTTGACTGATTTTTGGGTGATTTTTGACATGTCTCCGACTTCACAAAATTTGGGTGATTTGGAATGATTTAACTGAGTTTGGGTGATTTTGGATGGTTTAACTGATTTTGGATGATATTGGATATTTTCGGTGCGTTGGGGGGGTATTGGATGATTTGACTGATTTTTGGGTGATTTTTCACATGTCTCCGATTTCACTAAATTTGGGTGATTTGGGGTGATTTGGGATGATTTAACTGAGTTTGGGTGATTTTGGATGGTTTAACTGATTTTGCGTGATATTGGATATTTTCGGTGCCTTGGGGGTATTGGATGATTTGACTGATTTTTGGGTGACTTTTGACATGTCTCCGATTTCACTAAATTGGGTGATTTGGGGTGATTTGGGATGATTTAACTGAGTTTGGGTGATTTTGGATGGTTTAACTGATTTTGGGTGATATTGGATATTTTCGATGCCTTGGGGGGGTATTGGATGATTTGACTGATTTCTGGGTGATTTTTGACATGTCTCCGATTTCACTAAATTTGGGTGATTTGGGGTGATTTGGGATGGTTTACATGAGTTTGGGTGATTTTGAATGGTTTAACTGATTTTGGGTGATATTGGATATTTTCGGTGCCTTGGGGGGGTATTGGATGATTTGACTGATTTCTGGGTGATTTTTGACATGTCTCCGATTTCACTAAATTTGGGTGATTTGGGGTGATTTGGGATGGTTTAACTGAGTTTGGGTGATTTTGGATGGTTTAACTGATTTTGGGTGATATTGGATATTTTCGGTGCCTTGGGGGGGTATTGGACGATTTGACTGATTTTTGGGTGATTTTTTGACATGTCTCCGATTTCACAAAATTTGGGTGATTTGGGATGATTTGACTGAGTTTGGGTCATTTTGGATGGTTTAAATGATTTTGGGTGATATTGGATATTTTCGGTGCCTTGGGGGGGGGGGTATTGGATGATTTGACAGATTTTTGGGTGATTTTTCACATGTCTCCGATTTCACTAAATTTGGGTGATTTGGGGTGATTTGGGATGGTTTACATGAGTTTGGGTGATTTTGGATGGTTTAACTGAATTTGGGTGATATTGGATATTTTCGATGCCTTGGGGGGGTATTGGATGATTTGACTGATTTCTGGGTGATTTTTGACATGTCTCCGATTTCACTAAATTTGGGTGATTTGGGATGGTTTAACTGAGTTTGGGTGATTTTGGATGGTTTAACTGATTTTGGGTGATATTGGATATTTTCGGTGCCTTGGGGGGGTATTGGATGATTTGACTGATTTCTGGGTGATTTTTGACATGTCTCCGATTTCACTAAATTTGGGTGATTTGGGGTGATTTGGGATGGTTTACATGAGTTTGGGTGATTTTGAATGGTTTAACTGATTTTGGGTGATATTGGATATTTTCGGTGCCTTGGGGGGGTATTGGATGATTTGACTGATTTCTGGGTGATTTTTGACATGTCTCCGATTTCACTAAATTTGGGTGATTTGGGGTGATTTGGGATGGTTTAACTGAGTTTGGGTGATTTTGGATGGTTTAACTGATTTTGGATGATATTGGATATTTTCGGTGCCTTGGGGGGGTATTGGATGATTTGACTGATTTTTGGGTGATTTTTCACATGTCTCCGATTTCACTAAATTTGGGTGATTTGGGGTGATTTGGGATGGTTTAACTGAGTTTGGGTGATTTTGGATGGTTTAACTGATTTTGGGTGATATTGGATATTTTCGGTGCCTTGGGGGGGTATTGGATGATTTGACTGATTTTTGGGTGATTTTTGACATGTCTCCGATTTCGCTAAATTTGGGTGATTTGGGGTGATTTGGGATGATTTAACTGAGTTTGGGTGATTTTGGATGGTTTTACTGATTTTGGGTGATATTGGATATTTTCAGTGCTTTGGGGGGGGGTATTTGATGATTTGACTGATTTTTGGGTGATTTTTGACATGTCCCTGATTTCACAAAATTTGGGTGATTTGGGATGATTTAACTGAGTTTGGGTGATTTTGGATGGTTTAACTGATTTTGGGTGATATTGGATATTTTCGATGCCTTGGGGGGGTATTGGATGATTTGACTGATTTCTGGGTGATTTTTGACATGTCTCCGATTTCACTAAATTTGGGTGATTTGGGGTGATTTGGGATGGTTTAACTGAGTTTGGGTGATTTTGAATGGTTTAACTGATTTTGGGTGATATTGGATATTTTCGGTGCCTTGGGGGGTTATTGGATGATTTGACTGATTTTTGGGTGATTTTTGACATGTCTCCGATTTCACTAAATTTGGGTGATTTGGGGTGATTTGGGATGGTTTAACTGAGTTTGGGTGATTTTGGATGGTTTAACTGATTTTGGGTGATATTGGATATTTTCGGTGCCTTGGGGGGGTATTGGATGATTTGACTGATTTTTGGGTGATTTTTCACATGTCTCCGATTTCACAAAATTTGGGTGATTTGGGATGATTTAACTGAGTTTGGGTGATTTTGGATGGTTTAACTGATTTTGGATGATATTGGATATTTTCGGTGCCTTGGGGGGGTATTGGATGATTTGACTGATTTTTGGGTGATTTTTCACATGTCTCCGATTTCACTAAATTTGGGTGATTTGGGGTGATTTTGGATGGTTTAACTGATTTTGGGTGATATTGGATATTTTCGGTGCCTTGGGGGGGGTATTGGATGATTTGACTGATTTTTGGGTGATTTTTGACATGTCTCCGATTTCACAAAATTTGGGTGATTTGGGATGATTTAACTGAGTTTGGGTGATTTTGGATGGTTTAACTGATTTTGGATGATATTGGATATTTTCGGTGCCTTGGGGGGGTATTGGATGATTTTACTGATTTTTGGGTGATTTTTCACATGTCTCCGATTTCACAAAATTTGGGTGATTTGGGGTGATTTGGGATGGTTTAACTGAGTTTGGGTGGTTTTGGGTGGTTTAACTGATTTTGGGTGATATTGGATATTTTCGGTGCCTTGGGGGGGTATTGGATGATTTGACTGATTTCTGGGTGATTTTTGACATGTCTCCGATTTCACTAAATTTGGGTGATTTGGGATGGTTTAACTGAGTTTGGGTGATTTTGGATGGCTTAACTGATTTTGGGTGATATTGGATATTTTCGGTGCCTTGGGGGGGTATTGGATGATTTGACTGATTTTTGGGTGATTTTTGACATGTCTCCGATTTCACTAAATTTGGGTGATTTGGGGTGATTTGGGATGGTTTAACTGAGTTTGGGTGATTTTGGATGGTTTAACTGATTTTGGGTGATATTGGATATTTTTGGTGCCTTGGGGGGGTATTGGATGATTTGACTGATTTTTGGGTGATTTTTGACATGTCTCCGATTTCACAAAATATGGGTGATTTGGGATGATTTAACTGAGTTTGGGTGATTTTGGATGGTTTAACTGATTTTGGATGATATTGGATATTTTCGGTGCCTTGGGGGGGTATTGGATAATTTGACTGATTTTTGGGTGATTTTTCACATGTCTCCGATTTCACTAAATTTGGGTGATTTGGGGTGATTTTGGATGGTTTAACTGATTTTGGGTGATATTGGATATTTTCGGTGCCTTGGGGGGGTATTGGATGATTTGACTGATTTTTGGGTGATTTTTGACATGTCTCCGATTTCACAAAATTTGGGTGATTTGGGATGATTTAACTGAGTTTGGGTGATTTTGGATGGTTTAACTGATTTTGGATGATATTGGATATTTTCGGTGCCTTGGGGGGGGTATTGGATGATTTGACTGATTTTTGGGTGATTTTTGACATGTCTCCGACTTCACAAAATTTGGGTGATTTGGAATGATTTAACTGAGTTTGGGTGATTTTGGATGGTTTAACTGATTTTGGATGATATTGGATATTTTCGGTGCGTTGGGGGGGTATTGGATGATTTGACTGATTTTTGGGTGATTTTTCACATGTCTCCGATTTCACTAAATTTGGGTGATTTGGGGTGATTTGGGATGATTTAACTGAGTTTGGGTGATTTTGGATGGTTTAACTGATTTTGCGTGATATTGGATATTTTCGGTGCCTTGGGGGTATTGGATGATTTGACTGATTTTTGGGTGACTTTTGACATGTCTCCGATTTCACTAAATTGGGTGATTTGGGGTGATTTGGGATGATTTAACTGAGTTTGGGTGATTTTGGATGGTTTAACTGATTTTGGGTGATATTGGATATTTTCGATGCCTTGGGGGGTATTGGATGATTTGACTGATTTCTGGGTGATTTTTGACATGTCTCCGATTTCACTAAATTTGGGTGATTTGGGGTGATTTGGGATGGTTTACATGAGTTTGGGTGATTTTGAATGGTTTAACTGATTTTGGGTGATATTGGATATTTTCGGTGCCTTGGGGGGGTATTGGATGATTTGACTGATTTCTGGGTGATTTTTGACATGTCTCCGATTTCACTAAATTTGGGTGATTTGGGGTGATTTGGGATGGTTTAACTGAGTTTGGGTGATTTTGGATGGTTTAACTGATTTTGGGTGATATTGGATATTTTCGGTGCCTTGGGGGGGTATTGGACGATTTGACTGATTTTTGGGTGATTTTTGACATGTCTCCGATTTCACAAAATTTGGGTGATTTGGGATGATTTGACTGAGTTTGGGTCATTTTGGATGGTTTAAATGATTTTGGGTGATATTGGATATTTTCGGTGCCTTGGGGGGGGGGGGGGTATTGGATGATTTGACAGATTTTTGGGTGATTTTTCACATGTCTCCGATTTCACTAAATTTGGGTGATTTGGGGTGATTTGGGATGGTTTACATGAGTTTGGGTGATTTTGGATGGTTTAACTGATTTTGGGTGATATTGGATATTTTCGATGCCTTGGGGGGGTATTGGATGATTTGACTGATTTCTGGGTGATTTTTGACATGTCTCCGATTTCACTAAATTTGGGTGATTTGGGATGGTTTAACTGAGTTTGGGTGATTTTGGATGGTTTAACTGATTTTGGGTGATATTGGATATTTTCGGTGCCTTGGGGGGGTATTGGATGATTTGACTGATTTCTGGGTGATTTTTGACATGTCTCCGATTTCACTAAATTTGGGTGATTTGGGGTGATTTGGGATGGTTTACATGAGTTTGGGTGATTTTGAATGGTTTAACTGATTTTGGGTGATATTGGATATTTTCAGTGCCTTGGGGGGGTATTGGATGATTTGACTGATTTCTGGGTGATTTTTGACATGTCTCCGATTTCACTAAACTTGGGTGATTTGGGGTGATTTGGGATGGTTTACATGAGTTTGGGTGATTTTGAATGGTTTAACTGATTTTGGGTGATATTGGATATTTTCGGTGCCTTGGGGGGGTATTGGATGATTTGACTGATTTCTGGGTGATTTTTGACATGTCTCCGATTTCACTAAATTTGGGTGATTTGGGGTGATTTGGGATGGTTTAACTGAGTTTGGGTGATTTTGGATGGTTTAACTGATTTTGGGTGATATTGGATATTTTCGGTGCCTTGGGGGGGTATTGGATGATTTGACTGATTTTTGGGTGATTTTTGACATGTCTCCGATTTCACAAAATTTGGGTGATTTGGGATGATTTAACTGAGTTTGGGTGATTTGGGGTGATTTTGGATGGTTTAACTGATTTTGGGTGATATTGGATATTTTCGGTGCCTTGGGGGGGTATTGGATGATTTGACTGATTTTTGGGTGATTTTTGACATGTCTCCGATTTCACAAAATTTGGGTGATTTGGGATGATTTAACTGAGTTTGGGTGATTTTGGATGGTTTAACTGATTTTGGATGATATTGGATATTTTCGGTGCCTTGGGGGGGTATTGGATGATTTGACTGATTTTTGGGTGATTTTTCACATGTCTCCGATTTCACTAAATTTGGGTGATTTGGGGTGATTTGGGATGGTTTAACTGAGTTTGGGTGATTTTGGATGGTTTAACTGATTTTGGGTGATATTGGATATTTTCGGTGCCTTGGGGGGGTATTGGATGATTTGACTGATTTTTGGGTGATTTTTGACATGTCTCCGATTTCACAAAATTTGGGTGATTTGGGATGATTTAACTGAGTTTGGGTGATTTTGGATGGTTTAACTGATTTTGTGTGATATTGGATATTTTCGGTGCCTTGGGGGGGGTATTGGATGATTTGACTGATTTTTGGGTGATTTTTGACATGTCTCCGACTTCACAAAATTTGGGTGATTTGGAATGATTTAACTGAGTTTGGGTGATTTTGGATGGTTTAACTGATTTTGGATGATATTGGATATTTTCGGTGCGTTGGGGGGGTATTGGATGATTTGACTGATTTTTGGGTGATTTTTCACATGTCTCCGATTTCACTAAATTTGGGTGATTTGGGGTGATTTGGGATGATTTAACTGAGTTTGGGTGATTTTGGATGGTTTAACTGATTTTGCGTGATATTGGATATTTTCGGTGCCTTGGGGGTATTGGATGATTTGACTGATTTTTGGGTGACTTTTGACATGTCTCCGATTTCACTAAATTGGGTGATTTGGGGTGATTTGGGATGATTTAACTGAGTTTGGGTGATTTTGGATGGTTTAACTGATTTTGGGTGATATTGGATATTTTCGATGCCTTGGGGGGGTATTGGATGATTTGACTGATTTCTGGGTGATTTTTGACATGTCTCCGATTTCACTAAATTTGGGTGATTTGGGGTGATTTGGGATGGTTTACATGAGTTTGGGTGATTTTGAATGGTTTAACTGATTTTGGGTGATATTGGATATTTTCGGTGCCTTGGGGGGGTATTGGATGATTTGACTGATTTCTGGGTGATTTTTGACATGTCTCCGATTTCACTAAATTTGGGTGATTTGGGGTGATTTGGGATGGTTTAACTGAGTTTGGGTGATTTTGGATGGTTTAACTGATTTTGGGTGATATTGGATATTTTCGGTGCCTTGGGGGGGTATTGGACGATTTGACTGATTTTTGGGTGATTTTTGACATGTCTCCGATTTCACAAAATTTGGGTGATTTGGGATGATTTGACTGAGTTTGGGTCATTTTGGATGGTTTAAATGATTTTGGGTGATATTGGATATTTTCGGTGCCTTGGGGGGGGGGGGTATTGGATGATTTGACAGATTTTTGGGTGATTTTTCACATGTCTCCGATTTCACTAAATTTGGGTGATTTGGGGTGATTTGGGATGGTTTACATGAGTTTGGGTGATTTTGGATGGTTTAACTGAATTTGGGTGATATTGGATATTTTCGATGCCTTGGGGGGGTATTGGATGATTTGACTGATTTCTGGGTGATTTTTGACATGTCTCCGATTTCACTAAATTTGGGTGATTTGGGATGGTTTAACTGAGTTTGGGTGATTTTGGATGGTTTAACTGATTTTGGGTGATATTGGATATTTTCGGTGCCTTGGGGGGGTATTGGATGATTTGACTGATTTCTGGGTGATTTTTGACATGTCTCCGATTTCACTAAATTTGGGTGATTTGGGGTGATTTGGGATGGTTTACATGAGTTTGGGTGATTTTGAATGGTTTAACTGATTTTGGGTGATATTGGATATTTTCGGTGCCTTGGGGGGGTATTGGATGATTTGACTGATTTCTGGGTGATTTTTGACATGTCTCCGATTTCACTAAACTTGGGTGATTTGGGGTGATTTGGGATGGTTTACATGAGTTTGGGTGATTTTGAATGGTTTAACTGATTTTGGGTAATATTGGATATTTTCGGTGCCTTGGGGGGGTATTGGATGATTTGACTGATTTCTGGGTGATTTTTGACATGTCTCCGATTTCACTAAATTTGGGTGATTTGGGGTGATTTGGGATGGTTTAACTGAGTTTGGGTGATTTTGGATGGTTTAACTGATTTTGGGTGATATTGGATATTTTCGGTGCCTTGGGGGGGTATTGGATGATTTGACTGATTTTTGGGTGATTTTTGACATGTCTCCGATTTCACAAAATTTGGGTGATTTGGGATGATTTAACTGAGTTTGGGTGATTTTGGATGGTTTAACTGATTTTGGATGATATTGGATATTTTCGGTGCCTTGGGGGGGTATTGGATGATTTGACTGATTTTTGGGTGATTTTTCACATGTCTCCGATTTCACTAAATTTGGGTGATTTGGGGTGATTTGGGATGGTTTAACTGAGTTTGGGTGATTTTGGATGGTTTAACTGATTTTGGGTGATATTGGATATTTGCGGTGCCTTGGGGGGGTATTGGATGATTTGACTGATTTTTGGGTGATTTTTGACATGTCTCCGATTTCACAAAATTTGGGTGATTTGGGATGATTTGACTGAGTTTGGGTCATTTTGGATGGTTTAAATGATTTTGGGTGATATTGGATATTTTCGGTGCCTTGGGGGGGGGGGGTATTGGATGATTTGACAGATTTTTGGGTGATTTTTCACATGTCTCCGATTTCACTAAATTTGGGTGATTTGGGGTGATTTGGGATGGTTTACATGAGTTTGGGTGATTTTGGATGGTTTAACTGAGTTTGGGTGATATTGGATATTTTCGATGCCTTGGGGGGGTATTGGATGATTTGACTGATTTCTGGGTGATTTTTCACATGTCTCCGATTTCACTAAATTTGGGTGATTTGGGGTGATTTGGGATGGTTTAACTGAGTTTGGGTGATTTTGGATGGTTTAACTGATTTTGGGTGATATTGGATATTTTCGGTGCCTTGGGGGGTATTGGATGATTTGACTGATTTTTGGGTGATTTTTGACATGTCTCCGATTTCACAAAATGGGGGTGATTTGGGATGATTTAACTGAGTTTGGGTGATTTTGGATGGTTTAACTGATTTTGGGTGATATTGGATATTTTCGGTGCCTTGGGGGGGTATTGGACGATTTGACTGATTTTTGGGTGATTTTTGACATGTCTCCGATTTCACAAAATTTGGGTGATTTGGGATGATTTGACTGAGTTTGGGTCATTTTGGATGGTTTCAATGATTTTGGGTGATATTGGATATTTTCGATGCCTTGGGGGGGTATTGGATGATTTGACTGATTTCTGGGTGATTTTTGACATGTCTCCGATTTCACTAAATTTGGGTGATTTGGGGTGATTTGGGATGGTTTAACTGAGTTTGGGTGATTTTGGATGGTTTAACTGATTTTGGGTGATATTGGATATTTTCGGTGCCTTGGGGGGTATTGGATGATTTGACTGATTTTTGGGTGATTTTTGACATGTCTCCGATTTCACAAAATGGGGCTGATTTGGGATTATTTAACTGAGTTTGGGTGATTTTGGATGGTTTAACTGATTTTGGGTGATATTGGATATTTTCGGTGCCTTGGGGGGGTATTGGATGATTTGACTGATTTTTGGGTGATTTTTGACATGTCTCCGATTTCGCTAAATTTGGGTGATTTGGGGTGATTTGGGATGATTTAACTGAGTTTGGGTGATTTTGGATGGTTTTACTGATTTTGGGTGATATTGGATATTTTCAGTGCCTTGGGGGGGGTATTGGATGATTTGACTGATTTTTGGGTGATTTTTGACATGTCTCCGATTTCACAAAATTTGGGTGATTTGGGATGATTTAACTGAGTTTGGGTGATTTTGGATGGTTTAACTGATTTTGGGTGATATTGGATATTTTCGATGCCTTGGGGGGGTATTGGATGATTTGACTGATTTCTGGGTGATTTTTGACATGTCTCCGATTTCACTAAATTTGGGTGATTTGGGGTGATTTGGGATGGTTTACATGAGTTTGGGTGATTTTGAATGGTTTAACTGATTTTGGGTGATATTGGATATTTTCGGTGCCTTGGGGGGGTATTGGATGATTTGACTGATTTCTGGGTGATTTTTGACATGTCTCCGATTTCACTAAATTTGGGTGATTTGGGGTGATTTGGGATGGTTTAACTGAGTTTGGGTGATTTTGGATGGTTTAACTGATTTTGGGTGATATTGGATATTTTCGGTGCCTTGGGGGGGTATTGGACGATTTGACTGATTTTTGGGTGATTTTTGACATGTCTCCGATTTCACAAAATTTGGGTGATTTGGGATGATTTGACTGAGTTTGGGTCATTTTGGATGGTTTAAATGATTTTGGGTGATATTGGATATTTTCGGTGCCTTGGGGGGGGGGGTATTGGATGATTTGACAGATTTTTGGGTGATTTTTCACATGTCTCCGATTTCACTAAATTTGGGTGATTTGGGGTGATTTGGGATGGTTTACATGAGTTTGGGTGATTTTGGATGGTTTAACTGATTTTGGGTGATATTGGATATTTTCGATGCCTTGGGGGGGTATTGGATGATTTGACTGATTTCTGGGTGATTTTTGACATGTCTCCGATTTCACTAAATTTGGGTGATTTGGGATGGTTTAACTGAGTTTGGGTGATTTTGGATGGTTTAACTGATTTTGGGTGATATTGGATATTTTCGGTGCCTTGGGGGGGTATTGGATGATTTGACTTATTTATGGGTGATTTTTGACATGTCTCCGATTTCACTAAATTTGGGTGATTTGGGGTGATTTGGGATGGTTTAACTGAGTTTGGGTGATTTTGGATGGTTTTACTGATTTTGGGTGATATTGGATATTTTCAGTGCCTTGGGGGGGTATTGGATGATTTGACTGATTTTTGGGTGATTTTTGACATGTCTCCGATTTCACAAAATTTGGGTGATTTGGGATGATTCAACTGAGTTTGGGTGATTTTGGATGGTTTAACTGATTTTGGGTGATATTGGATATTTTCGATGCCTTGGGGGGGTATTGGATGATTTGACTGATTTCTGGGTGATTTTTGACATGTCTCCGATTTCACTAAATTTGGGTGATTTGGGGTGATTTGGGATGGTTTACATGAGTTTGGGTGATTTTGAATGGTTTAACTGATTTTGGGTGATATTGGATATTTTCGGTGCCTTGGGGGGGTATTGGATGATTTGACTGATTTCTGGGTGATTTTTGACATGTCTCCGATTTCACTAAATTTGGGTGATTTGGGGTGATTTGGGATGGTTTACATGAGTTTGGGTGATTTTGAATGGTTTAACTGATTTTGGGTGATATTGGATATTTTCGGTGCCTTGGGGGGGTATTGGATGATTTGACTGATTTTTGGGTGATTTTTGACATGTCTCCGATTTCACAAAATTTGGGTGATTTGGGATGATTTAACTGAGTTTGGGTGATTTTGGATGGTTTAACTGATTTTGGGTGATATTGGATATTTTCGATGCCTTGGGGGGGGTATTGGATGATTTGACTGATTTCTGGGTGATTTTTGACATGTCTCCGATTTCACTAAATTTGGGTGATTTGGGGTGATTTGGGATGGTTTACATGAGTTTGGGTGATTTTGAATGGTTTAACTGATTTTGGGTGATATTGGATATTTTCGGTGCCTTGGGGGGGTATTGGATGATTTGACTGATTTCTGGGTGATTTTTGACATGTCTCCGATTTCACTAAATTTGGGTGATTTGGGGTGATTTGGGATGGTTTAACTGAGTTTGGGTGATTTTGGATGGTTTTACTGATTTTGGGTGATATTGGATATTTTCAGTGCCTTGGGGGGGGGTATTGGATGATTTGACTGATTTTTGGGTGATTTTTGACATGTCTCCGATTTCACAAAGTTTGGGTGATTTGGGATGATTTAACTGAGTTTGGGTGATTTTGGATGGTTTAACTGATTTTGGGTGATATTGGATATTTTCGATGCCTTGGGGGGGTATTGGATGATTTGACTGATTTTTGGGTGATTTTTCACATGTCTCCGATTTCACTAAATTTGGGTGATTTGGGGTGATTTGGGATGATTTAACTGAGTTTGGGTGATTTTGGATGGTTTAACTGATTTTGCGTGATATTGGATATTTTCGGTGCCTTGGGGGTATTGGATGATTTGACTGATTTTTGGGTGACTTTTGACATGTCTCCGATTTCACTAAAGTGTGTGATTTGGGGTGATTTGGGATGATTTAACTGAGTTTGGGTGATTTTTGGATGGTTTAACTGATTTTGGGTGATATTGGATATTTTCGGTGCCTTGGGGGGGGGGTATTGGATGATTTGACTGATTTTTGGGTGATTTTTGACATGTCTCCGATTTCACAAAATTTGGGTGATTTGGAATGATTTAACTGAGTTTGGGTGATTTTGGATGGTTTAACTGATTTTGGATGATATTGGATATTTTCGGTGCCTTGGGGGGGTATTGGATGATTTGACTGATTTTTGGGTGATTTTTCACATGTCTCCGATTTCACTAAATTTGGGTGATTTGGGGTGATTTGGGATGATTTAACTGAGTTTGGGTGATTTTGGATGGTTTAACTGATTTTGGGTGATATTGGATATTTTCGGTGCCTTGGGGGTATTGGATGATTTGACTGATTTTTGGGTGACTTTTGACATGTCTCTGATTTCACTAAATTTGGGTGATTTGGGGTGATTTGGGATGGTTTACATGAGTTTGGGTGATTTTGAATGGTTTAACTGATTTTGGGTGATATTGGATATTTTCGGTGCCTTGGGGGGGGTATTGGATGATTTGACTGATTTTTGGGTGATTTTTCACATGTCTCCGATTTCACTAAATTTGGGTGATTTGGGGTGATTTGGGATGGTTTAACTGAGTTTGGGTGATTTTGGATGGTTTAACTGATTTCGGGTGATATTAGATATTTTCGGTGCCTTGGGGGGGTATTGGATGATTTGACTGATTATTGGGTGATTTTTCACATGTCTCCGATTTCACTAAATTTGGGTGATTTGGGATGGTTTAACTGAGTTTGGGTGATTTTGGATGGCTTAACTGATTTTGGGTGATATTGGATATTTTCGGTGCCTTGGGGTGGTATTGGATGATTTGACTGATTTTTGGGTGATTTTTGACATGTCTCCGATTTCACTAAATTTGGGTGATTTGGGGTGATTTGGGATGGTTTAACTGAGTTTGGGTGATTTTGGATGGTTTAACTGATTTTGGGTGATATTGGATATTTTCGGTGCCTTGGGGGGGTACTGGATGATTTGACTGATTTTTGGGTGATTTTTCACATGTCTCCGATTTCACAAAATTTGGGTGATTTGGGATGATTTAACTGAGTTTGGGTGATTTTGGATGGTTTAACTGATTTTGGATGATATTGGATATTTTCGGTGCCTTGGGGGGGTATTGGATGATTTGACTGATTTTTGGGTGATTTTTCACATGTCTCCGATTTCACTAAATTTGGGTGATTTGGGGTGATTTTGGATGGTTTAACTGATTTTGGGTGATATTGGATATTTTCGGTGCCTTGGGGGGGTATTGGATGATTTGACTGATTTTTGGGTGATTTTTGACATGTCTCCGATTTCACAAAATTTGGGTGATTTGGGATGATTTAACTGAGTTTGGGTGATTTTGGATGGTTTAACTGATTTTGGATGATATTGGATATTTTCGGTGCCTTGGGGGGGTATTGGATGATTTGACTGATTTTTGGGTGATTTTTCACATGTCTCCGATTTCACTAAATTTGGGTGATTTGGGGTGATTTGGGATGGTTTAACTGAGTTTGGGTGATTTTGGATGGTTTAACTGATTTTGGGTGATATTGGATATTTTCGGTGCCTTGGGGGGGTATTGGATGATTTGACTGATTTTTGGGTGATTTTTGACATGTCTCCGATTTCACAAAATTTGGGTGATTTGGGATGATTTAACTGAGTTTGGGTGATTTTGGATGGTTTAACTGATTTTGGGTGATATTGGATATTTTCGGTGCCTTGGGGGGGGTATTGGATGATTTGACTGATTTTTGGGTGATTTTTCACATGTCTCCGATTTCACTAAATTTGGGTGATTTGGGGTGATTTGGGATGATTTAACTGAGTTTGGGTGATTTTGGATGGTTTAACTGATTTTGGGTGATATTGGATATTTTCGGTGCCTTGGGGGTATTGGATGATTTGACTGATTTTTGGGTGACTTTTGACATGTCTCCGATTTCACTAAATTGGGTGATTTGGGGTGATTTGGGATGATTTAACTGAGTTTGGGTGATTTTGGATGGTTTAACTGATTTTGGGTGATATTGGATATTTTCGGTGCCTTGGGGGGGGGTATTGGATGATTTGACTGATTTTTGGGTGATTTTTGACATGTCTCCGATTTCACAAAATTTGGGTGATTTGGAATGATTTAACTGAGTTTGGGTGATTTTGGATGGTTTAACTGATTTTGGATGATATTGGATATTTTCGGTGCCTTGGGGGGGTATTGGATGATTTGACTGATTTCTGGGTGATTTTTGACATGTCTCCGATTTCACTAAATTTGGGTGATTTGGGGTGATTTGGGATGGTTTACATGAGTTTGGGTGATTTTGAATGGTTTAACTGATTTTGGGTGATATTGGATATTTTCGGTGCCTTGGGGGGGTATTGGATGATTTGACTGATTTCTGGGTGATTTTTGACATGTCTCCGATTTCACTAAATTTGGGTGATTTGGGGTGATTTGGGATGGTTTAACTGAGTTTGGGTGATTTTGGATGGTTTAACTGATTTTGGATGATATTGGATATTTTTGGTGCCTTGGGGGGGTATTGGATGATTTGACTGATTTTTGGGTGATTTTTCACATGTCTCCGATTTCACTAAATTTGGGTGATTTGGGGTGATTTGGGATGGTTTAACTGAGTTTGGGTGATTTTGGATGGTTTAACTGATTTTGGGTGATATTGGATATTTTCGGTGCCTTGGGGGGGGTATTGGATGATTTGACTGATTTTTGGGTGATTTTTCACATGTCTCCGATTTCACTAAATTTGGGTGATTTGGGGTGATTTGGGATGATTTAACTGAGTTTGGGTGATTTTGGATGGTTTAACTGATTTTGGGTGATATTGGATATTTTCGGTGCCTTGGGGGTATTGGATGATTTGACTGATTTTTGGGTGACTTTTGACATGTCTCCGATTTCACTAAATTGGGTGATTTGGGGTGATTTGGGATGATTTAACTGAGTTTGGGTGATTTTGGATGGTTTAACTGATTTTGGGTGATATTGGATATTTTCGGTGCCTTGGGGGGGGTATTGGATGATTTGACTGATTTTTGGGTGATTTTTGACATGTCTCCGATTTCACAAAATTTGGGTGATTTGGAATGATTTAACTGAGTTTGGGTGATTTTGGATGGTTTAACTGATTTTGGATGATATTGGATATTTTCGGTGCCTTGGGGGGGTATTGGATGATTTGACTGATTTCTGGGTGATTTTTGACATGTCTCCGATTTCACTAAATTTGGGTGATTTGGGGTGATTTGGGATGGTTTACATGAGTTTGGGTGATTTTGAATGGTTTAACTGATTTTGGGTGATATTGGATATTTTCGGTGCCTTGGGGGGGTATTGGATGATTTGACTGATTTCTGGGTGATTTTTGACATGTCTCCGATTTCACTAAATTTGGGTGATTTGGGGTGATTTGGGATGGTTTAACTGAGTTTGGGTGATTTTGGATGGTTTACTGATTTTGGATGATATTGGATATTTTTGGTGCCTTGGGGGGGTATTGGATGATTTGACTGATTTTTGGGTGATTTTTCACATGTCTCCGATTTCACTAAATTTGGGTGATTTGGGGTGATTTGGGATGGTTTAACTGAGTTTGGGTGATTTTGGATGGTTTAACTGATTTTGGGTGATATTGGATATTTTCGGTGCCTTGGGGGGGTATTGGATGATTTGACTGATTTTTGGGTGATTTTTGACATGTCTCCGATTTCGCTAAATTTGGGTGATTTGGGGTGATTTGGGATGATTTAACTGAGTTTGGGTGATTTTGGATGGTTTTACTGATTTTGGGTGATATTGGATATTTTCAGTGCTTTGGGGGGGGGGGGTATTTGATGATTTGACTGATTTTTGGGTGATTTTTGACATGTCCCTGATTTCACAAAATTTGGGTGATTTGGGATGATTTAACTGAGTTTGGGTGATTTTGGATGGTTTAACTGATTTTGGGTGATATTGGATATTTTCGATGCCTTGGGGGGGTATTGGATGATTTGACTGATTTCTGGGTGATTTTTGACATGTCTCCGATTTCACTAAATTTGGGTGATTTGGGGTGATTTGGGATGGTTTAACTGAGTTTGGGTGATTTTGAATGGTTTAACTGATTTTGGGTGATATTGGATATTTTCGGTGCCTTGGGGGGGGTATTGGATGATTTGACTGATTTTTGGGTGATTTTTGACATGTCTCCGATTTCACTAAATTTGGGTGATTTGGGGTGATTTTGGATGGTTTAACTGATTTTGGGTGATATTGGATATTTTCGGTGCCTTGGGGGGGGTATTGGATGATTTGACTGATTTTTGGGTGATTTTTGACATGTCTCCGATTTCACAAAATTTGGGTGATTTGGGATGATTTAACTGAGTTTGGGGGTGATTTTGGATGGTTTAACTGATTTTGGATGATATTGGATATTTTCGGTGCCTTGGGGGGGTATTGGATGATTTGACTGATTTCTGGTGATTTTTGACATGTCTCCGATTTCACAAAATTTGGGTGATTGGGATGATTTAACTGAGTTTGGGTGATTTTGGATGGTTTAACTGATTTTGGATGATATTGGATATTTTCGGTGCCTTGGGGGGTATTGGATGATTTGACTGATTTTTGGGTGATTTTTCACATGTCTCCGATTTCACTAAATTTGGGTGATTTGGGGTGATTTTGGATGGTTTAACTGATTTTGGGTGATATTGGATATTTTCGGTGCCTTGGGGGGGGTATTGGATGATTTGACTGATTTTTGGGTGATTTTTGACATGTCTCCGATTTCACAAAATTTGGGTGATTTGGGATGATTTAACTGAGTTTGGGTGATTTTGGATGGTTTAACTGATTTTGGATGATATTGGATATTTTCGGTGCCTTGGGGGGGTATTGGATGATTTGACTGATTTCTGGGTGATTTTTGACATGTCTCCGATTTCACTAAATTTGGGTGATTTGGGATGGTTTAACTGAGTTTGGGTGATTTTGGATGGCTTAACTGATTTTGGGTGATATTGGATATTTTCGGTGCCTTGGGGGGTATTGGATGATTTGACTGATTTTTGGGTGATTTTTGACATGTCTCCGATTTCACAAATTTGGGTGATTTGGGATGATTTAACTGAGTTTGGGTGATTTTGGATGGTTTAACTGATTTTGGATGATATTGGATATTTTCGGTGCCTTGGGGGGGTATTGGATGATTTTACTGATTTTTGGGTGATTTTTCACATGTCTCCGATTTCACAAAATTTGGGTGATTTGGGGTGATTTGGGATGGTTTAACTGAGTTTGGGTGGTTTTGGGTGGTTTAACTGATTTTGGGTGATATTGGATATTTTCGGTGCCTTGGGGGGGTATTGGATGATTTGACTGATTTCTGGGTGATTTTTGACATGTCTCCGATTTCACTAAATTTGGGTGATTTGGATGGTTTAACTGAGTTTGGGTGATTTTGGATGGCTTAACTGATTTTGGGTGATATTGGATATTTTCGGTGCCTTGGGGGGGTATTGGATGATTTGACTGATTTCTGGGTGATTTTTGACATGTCTCCGATTTCACTAAATTTGGGTGATTTGGGGTGATTTGGGATGGTTTAACTGAGTTTGGGTGATTTTGAATGGTTTAACTGATTTTGGGTGATATTGGATATTTTCGGTGCCTTGGGGGGGGTATTGGATGATTTGACTGATTTTTGGGTGATTTTTGACATGTCTCCGATTTCACTAAATTTGGGTGATTTGGGGTGATTTGGGATGGTTTAACTGAGTTTGGGTGATTTTGGATGGTTTAACTGATTTTGGGTGATATTGGATATTTTCGGTGCCTTGGGGGGGTATTGGATGATTTGACTGATTTTTGGGTGATTTTTCACATGTCTCCGATTTCACAAAATTTGGGTGATTTGGGATGATTTAACTGAGTTTGGGTGATTTTGGATGGTTTAACTGATTTTGGATGATATTGGATATTTTCGGTGCCTTGGGGGGT
>JAQIHN010000300.1:0-40858 GCA_027917425.1 Gastrophryne carolinensis
GTTATCCTCTGCCAGATGGCGCTGCACTGCAGAGACATGCAAAACAGGCTCCTCCCTGCCCCTCAAATACCCGGGGACCTCCCACAAATCCCCAGATTTCTCTGCAGTGCTGACTGCGAAGACATGAAGTATCACTCTCTCGCAGGTGAGCGGGGCTATTAAAGCCTGCGGCCCCGTTGAACTATTCCCATACCGTCCTCTTTGTGATGTGCCTCCCAGCCTGGGCTGCGCTGGTCGGGTGAAGGTAGGCAGCACCATGCGTGCTTATGGAGCGCTGCTCCTCCACAGTCCCCCACCAAAGGGTAGGCGGTATAGGCTGATGGTGAGCCTCTATGGGATGCCCCTCCCGCATTATTGCCCCATGCCCCGTGTATCGGTGGGCCCTGTACAAAGGGCCGCCATCCTCCCTCGTTCCCCCCGTAGCTCGGGGGGAAATAAAGGGGGGGTGTGTGTTTGGTGTCAGTGTATTGTGATTACATGCACATGGCCTTTGTACTGTCTTTTGGACTTGTATATATGGTGTTAGCCGCCGCGCTGTCTTTGTAATTTTACTTGTATAACTGCTGGCGTTACCTCAGACGCCTTTGTGTCCTCATTGGTTGCTGGTGGGGCTTCGCGCTCATCAGGGGGCGGGGCCTGGCCTGGCGCGCTCTGGCCCGCCCTTCGAGATACTCAGCGCCATTTTGTCTGTTCGCGCCGCGTGTGACGTTCTTGCTTGCCGTGGTCCGTAAGTGCCCTCGCGGGCGGCTTTATACTCTTTGTAGTGTTTCGGTTCTGACACCATTTTCTTCTCATTGTGTCTTTCAGACTGGTGAATCCATTGGCTTCTCCCGGCCCGGTGTACTTGATAGTCGGGCCTTGTAAAATTCTCCCACTAATCCCTAGTGGGTCTTTGGGGCATCCAGGGTTGCTTATAGCGTCAATCCCTACTGGCATATTGTGCCTTAAAAAATCACCATATGGAGGCATCTCAGGATAATGTGACCGGGGTCCCCTTGGGACAAGACCGGCTGTGCATGGCGTGTGGACAACCCCATGCTGACGCTGACAGAGCACGGGTCTGCGTACCCTGTGCTGAGCAAGCGCTGCCCTTGCATTCTGGCCTGCCAGTGGCTGCACCTCGTTTCACTTCACCTACTTCCCCAAGCTTAAATCTCACTCCTGCTGAGTCGCATATAAGTGAGGATTCTCAGCCTGACTTGTCTGCTGGACTGCCTACGGCTGAACAGATTATTGCGAGGTCTTTAGAGCGCAAGGGCCCTGGTATGAAGCGGCACTTGACGCCTCATGTTACTGTTTTCCCTATGGGAACTGAGGGGTTTACGACTCTGTCATCTGATGAGGCTGAGGAGTCATGATGATTCTGGCCCTGAATATTGGGCCCAGGTTGACACTGACAATTTGTTGATCCAGATTTTTGAGACTCTGTCTATCTCTCTCCCTGGTGAGGCTTCGAAGCAAAGAGGAGCGTTTCCATACAGCAACAGCACGTTTGGAATTTCTAGAGCAGGCACATTTCCATACCCTTGTGCTCAAGGAGTGGGAGTGCCCCAGTAAACTTCCCGGGGTCCCAGGGGACTGGGATAGGAAGTACCCTTTTCCCCCTGAGGTGGTTAAATGTTGGTCATCCCCCCCCCCGAGGTGGATGCCCCGATCACAGGGCTTCCTAACCCCCCCTTTATTACAGCCTCAGCTTTTGCCACCCTTCGGGATGCTGAGGACCGGCGCATTGACCTGCTGGCCTCCCACGCCTTTGCATGTGCAGGGACAGCGCTGCGCCCCGGTCTGTGCCTCTGCCTTTACTGCCGTGGCTGCTAGAACCCTCATCAGAAAAATGCTTGATCGTCCCCCTGATGACCTCCCCTGGGATGTGTTTAATGCACTCTCCAAGTTGTGATGTGTTTGTAAAATTTATCCTTTTAGCATTTGATGACACCATTAGAATGTGTGCAAGAACTTCTGTCTGTCAGTGGGGTGCTGACGATGCTGCAAAGAAGGCTCTTACCGGGCTTCCTTTTAAAGGGCTACACCTGTTTGGGGCCTGTCTAGACCTGTTTCGTAAGAAGGGTAAGTTACCCCAACGCAGGCGGCTGTCTCGGCCCCCTTCGGGGCCAGGGCACCCCTTTTACCCCCTACCATAGTGTTAAACGAGAACCAGGGGTGTCCTTAGCGGGGGCTCGCGCAGATTCCTGCCCCAGGAGCAGCAGACTACGCCCTGGCTCCTCCGGGGGGGCTAAGCCCAAATCTTCCACCAAGTCCCCTCAAGCATGATGGGGCGCCCTCGCCCGTCTGGGTGAGGGGACGGCTGCGGCACCTTGCTCTTGTCAGGAGGCATCACGCCTCATACTAGTGGATTCAGGAGGTAGTGTCCTCCGGATACTAGATAGAGTTTGCTGTGCGGCCTCCCCCAAGATTATCAGGTCCCGGGTACTCCTGGTCCCTGCCTCTGTTCAGGTGCTGGTGCAGGCCAGGCAAGGCCTGTGTGGTCTGGGGGTCACTTGCAGATTGCCTTTAACAGGCAGAGGCAGCTACACCAACCTTTCCACAGTTCCCCAAAAGGATGGGTCAGTCTGGCCTATTCTGGATTCACAGATTTTTCGGCAATTCGTCAATTACAGGCAGTTTCTGCATGGAAACTCTGAGATGGGCCATCAGCTCCTGGTGCCCCGGGGGCTTCTTGCCGTCTGTGGAGATCAAAGATGCTTATTTTCACATCCCTGTGTCTTCTGGACACCGAGGTTCTTCAGGTTCGCGTTGGAAGTCCAACACTGCTAATTTGTGGCCTTGTTATCTGGCCTCTCTTCAGCTCCCAGAGTGCTCACCAAGGTGCTGACGGGGGTGATGTCTCCGGTGAGACCAAGGGGCGTCCGCGCGATGACCTACCTGGACATCCTTATCACTTCCCAGTCTCTACATCAGGCTAAGTTGGACACTCGGCTGGTGGTGTCCATTGGGAGTCATTTGGATGGGTGATCAAACACCCCAAGTCCTCATTGTGCCCTTCATTGGTAACTCCATTCCTAGGAATGAATCTGGATACGGTTCAGGTGAAAATCTTCCTTCCTCAGCAATAAAGTGGACAATCTGGTTGCATGGGCTCAGTCCTTCATAGCTGTCCCCGTCCCTCCACCAGGCAGGGGATGCAGCTGGTGGGCCCGTTGGTGGCTTGCTCCGAAGCAGTCCCTTATGCTCAGTCCCCCTTGGGCCCTTCTGCAACTTCTCCTATTGGTAGTACAGGACAAGGATCCAGCATCCCTGGAGCAGGGTCTGTGTGCCTTCCCCCCTGGTAAGGAGGTCCCTCTTGGAGTGGATGAACTCAAGGAACCTGTCTGGGGGCAGTTCCCTTCTTGCCCCTTCCTGGAGACGGTCACCATGGATGCCAATCTATCAGGTTGAGGGGGGGGTTCTTCTGAAACTCCCTGCGGTTCCAGGGGAGGTGGGGCCCTTAGGAGGTCCATACACCTATCAATGTTT
The DNA here is from genome assembly GCA_027917425.1 of Gastrophryne carolinensis. NCBI lineage: Eukaryota > Metazoa > Chordata > Amphibia > Anura > Microhylidae > Gastrophryne > Gastrophryne carolinensis. The sequence goes on from JAQIHN010000300.1 coordinate 3,475, forward strand.
GAAACCGTGAGCGTTCAGGTTAGTTCGCTTGACTACTCCTCTTCAGGGCCTGCCTGTTCGGGGGCGCTCGGTCTGTCTGACGGCAGTGGCCTACATTAATCATCAGGGAGGGACCCGGAGCAGGAGGGTCCTCCAGGAAGTGTCTCTGATCCTGATCTGGGTGGAGGACAATGTTCCCTGCATATCAGTGGTATTCGCTCCGGTGGGGGTCCCTCTGCGACAGGGTGTGCTAATCCCTGTGTCACTATGGGGTCCAACCAGTTGTGGATTTGTTTGTGTCCCGTCCCATCACAAGCTCTCGGCCCTTGTTTCCCTGTCCCAGGATCCTCTGGCCGTGGTCATGATGCCTTAGTAACGTCATGGCAGGACATTCTGTTCTGTATGTCTCTTCTCCATTTCCCCTGCTAGGCAGGGCCTGGCGCAAGATTGCTCTGGAAGGGGGGCCAGTGATTCTGGAGGCCCCCGGGTGGCCAAGAAGAGTGTGGTACAGAGGGCAGTAGATCAGTTCGTTCTGCCAGGAGTTCCAGCTCTGCTCACTCAGGGCCCCTTACGTCACCCCAATCTACAGACTCTGGCTTTGACGGCCTGACTGCTGAAACATCCATCTTGATGAAGACAGGCTTATCTGTCTCGGTGATTGAGACTATGGGAAGACTAGGAGCAAGCTTCTTCTTCTTCCATCTATTATAGGGTGTGGCGTACCCATATTGATTGGTGTGAGTCTAGGTCTCTTCCATGTCGGGTGTTCTCTGTTCCCAGGGTTCTAGAGTTATTACAGCATGGGTTGGAGTTGGGTCTCCAACTCAGTACTCTGAAGGGTCAGGTTCTGCCCTGTCCGTCTTCCTTTAGAAGTCTTTTGCTCAGTTTTCCTTGGTTAAGACTTTCTTTCAGGGGGTTACTCATGTGCGTCCCCCACGTAATCCTATGGTCCCTGTTTGGGATTTGATCTTGGTTCTGTCTGCCTTGCAGGGTGTTCCCTTTGGACCTATTCAGGATGCTGTCTGGCTGTTCTTACCCTCAAGGTTGTCCTTCTGGTGGCTGTTACTTCGGTCAGACGTGTGTCTGAGCTGGCAGCTGTCTATCTAGCCCCCATTCTTTGAGATACACCAGGATAAGGCGTGTGTTCCGCTTTAAGCCGGACTTTCTGCCTAAGGTGGTGTCTTATGTTTATTGCTTCCAGATATTGTTCTTCCTTCTGTGCCTTATTCCTAGCAACGCCGAGGAAAGGGTTCTGCATTCCTTGGACAGGTGTTGGAAGTTTTTCCTTGGTAGTCACTGGTAGTAGAGAACTGATGCTCCTTTGGGCCTGCGGCCACTCCATCCTGCATGCGTTCGATCTCGTCTGATCTCGGGGGTCTTGGCGGCGTTGGGCCTGGTCATTACTTGGATGGGATGGTTCCTTCTGGTCCTAGGAAAGGTTTTTTGGCTTCTGGCAAGTCTACTGTTAGCGAATGGATTCGTCAGGCTGTTACTCAGGCCTATTCCACTAAGGGGAAGAATCTTCCCTTTCGCCTTACTTCTTATTCTACTTGTGCTATTGGTGCCTCTTGGGCTTTTCAGCACCAGGTTTCTGTTGACCAAGTTTGCTAGGCCGCTACCTGGTCTTCTGTTCATACCTTTTCAAAGTTTTACAAGGTTGATCTTAGGGCCTCAGCTCTTGCTGTCTTGGCCGCAAGGTTTGCAGGTGGCAGTGGTTTAAACTGTCTGCTGTTGCCTTTTTTGTTGGGGATCCCACCCTACTATATGGACACTGCTATTGAATGTCCCAAGTGTAAGTACTATATCTGGAGCAGGACGTACTGTATACTAAGAATAATACAATTCTGTGAAATACTCACCTGTAGAATTAATATTATTTGTATACAGTACGTCCTGCTCCACCCCACCCTGGTTTTTGCATTATTCTGGATCCCCTGTATGGTGATTGTTATCATTGTTATAGTTACCAGTTTTTTTGGTGGTTTAAATGCTCCCGGCTTCTTGTTCACTGCTTTTCAATGCTGGGGATTTGTGGGAGGTCCCCGGGTATTTGAGGGGCCGGGAGGAGCCTGTTTTGCATGTCTCTGCAGTGCAGCGCCATCTGGCGGAGGATAACCCAAGTGTAAGTACTATATCTAGAGCAGGACGTACTGTATACAAATAATATCAATTCTACAGGTGAGTATTTCACAGAATTGTATTTTTGGGGAATTTTAAGTGTTAAAAACCCTTAAAACTCCCCCAAAAAAGGTATGGGGTCCCCCTTACCCATCATAACCAGCCCTGGACCAGCTATGGGGGCTTGTAGAACAGGGTGCAAGGGGGCCAGCTTTGGTGGCCCCCTCACCCTGCAGACTACAAGAACACATAGCCATGGCTCGGGCTCTTCTGCCTCCCCCTGGGCTTTGGAGAGGCAGGTAATTGGGGTGCTGGGGGTTAACGGCAAGTCACCCGCTAGCCGCAGGTGACTTGCCAGCCCCCAGCCTTGTGAACTGGTATAGGGATCTCATGGATGCACCCAAGGTTCCCTGTGCGCTCGCATTTTCGCAATAGAAATAGTAGGGCCAGTAAGCGTGCGAATATGCAGCGCATTTGTGCACCATATGAGCCAATGGATTTGTGCGCACGTGCGATAATGCGCGCGCATGCACATTGCAGACGCGCAAAAATGCGCTTGCTTTTGCACATGCGCTTTAAATACTGGCGAGCCCTGAGCTTCATTGCCAGTTGGTCATTTCTCCTGCTTGTTCCTGAGTTCCAGTCATCCATTCCTGTGTACCGACCCGGCTTGATCCTGACTACTCTCCTGTTCTCCTGACGACCTCGGCCTGTTTACGACTCCGATCCTGATCTGCCTGCCCACGACCTTGGCTTGTTCTACGTTCCAGTCCAGCTCTGGTCTGTCTTCTACCCAGAACTTGGTAATACCCACTCCTAGGTTGCCTCCCTGCAGCCCAGTCTATCCTCACCATTAGAGGCTCTAGTGAAAACCAGGTTGGTCCTTAGATTCCAGGCTTCCCGGTCGAGAAGTGAGCCGGTGCTTAGTCTCCGCAATCAGGGTTCACACCCGGTAGCCTGACACAGGGATGGACCTCTTTAACTGCCAGTGCTTTCTCCATCTTCCTCAGGGCTTGCACAACTGTGGCTACTGAATCCACCAAGGGAGTAAGGTTAGTTGTCTTGTGGATCACTTCCGCAATTACATTGCTCTCCTGCCACCTGCTGGTCGCTGGGCACCAGGAAGGGTACTAACAGTTAATGGGGATTGCTGTTCTTGGCATGGAGTTGAAATGTCACTTCTACCCATCCCAGAAAGGGTACCTCCTTCTGGTTCACAGCTTTGCCGCGGAATGCTCCAGGCTCATCCACTGTCTTGCTTGGGGTAAGTGTTTTCTCCTCCAGTCTGCATTTAGGATACTAGCTTGAGCTCATGTGTCCCAAGGGGTTTAATTTGCACTGAAGGAGGTGGTCTGTGTTGGAATACTCGGTGTGTCCCTCTGAATCATTCTGTTCCTGTGTTCCTCAATGCTATCCTCACCTCAGGCAACTCACCCCTAAGGTCACTCACCACTGCCTCCCAGTTGGTCAGAGTTATTGTCTTCTTAAGCTGTGTTTTCAAAGTAACGGGTGCAGGACCAGGTGAAGGGTTGACTTCTCTGCTGCACCCCCGCTGTTCCAGCTTTGGGCAGGTTCACTTTGGCCATTTTGCTTGAAGCCTTCACATAGCAGGGCGTCCCACAACAGGTTCCCCCGAGGCAGGCATATTTTTGATTCCAGTCTCCTGGCATCTTGGTCAATGGCAATGTCTCGAAGAATACACTTTTGATTACTGAGGGGCTCTGAAGTCTGTGCCTATACCTCTGGCTGCACATAATGGTAGGGATCTTTAGCCCACACGAGCATACCTGCTGACTCTTGTGATGCTCATGTGCAATGCTGGATTAAGTGTGGTGGAGGCCCCAGATACAGTATTTTTTTTTTAGTCCAGCCAGATATCTGATTGGTGGTTGTCTGGCACCCGCCCACTTACTGGAACATCAGGTTGAGTCCCTTGTGCCACCCTTATGGGGGTGCGTGCTGCTCGGGAACTCCTGCTTTGCCATTCTGGGTGGGAGGTAGTGTAGTCACCCGGCTGGTCCAGCAGGATACAGTTCCCTGCATTGAGCTGCCAGTGGCTGTGCTTGGTGGCTTATGTGCAGTGACAGCTCTGCATGCACCCATCACTGTAGCGATCTTGGCGCCAGCTTTGCTCTAGACTCTCCGTCCTGCCCTGTGGTGGCTTTGGCTGCAGGTTTGCAAAAACAAAAAATGGCTTGCCCAGGCGCACCCCCACAAGCCTCTTGGACCAGACCATAACCTAAAAGTTGGTGGAGGCCCCCTTTGTAGGGAAAGAGGTGGAGGCCCCGGGGCTCGCGCCCCTTGCATCCCTCTCATAATCCGGCCCTGCTCATGTGTGACTTGTGTGAGAACATTCAGACTCTGGCAGTACACGTGTGTGACTCTCAAATATAGTGGGCACAGGTGTGTAAAGGAATGTTGGCCCGGTTAGCAAGTTTATGTAAAGTGTGATGCCAGTGCAGACTGTTATTCTGTATGATTGGTTGCACTGTGGTCAACTTCAACAGAGGGGTTTGAGCAATCAAAACTATGTTTTGTTACATTGGGGTGTACAGTGTGCCGGGGTATAATGTCAGTATGACTCTCGTCACAGAACAGTGTGCTAAGGTTAGACTAGAAATTATCTAGGTGCCCATGCTCCAGTTTGTTTGTGTGAAGAGAGCTCACAGTATTTATCTCAGTGTCATCTCCTATGAACCAACCTAGGTTTAGCTTTTGTGCAAGAGAGTTGGGAGGGGCATTTTTTAGATTTCTCACCGTGTGGACACGAATAATGGCTCACCCAAGTGTAAACAAAATCTGAGCTTGGGGATGAATGTAAGGATGAGCTTGCCTTTCAAGTGTTTGTGATTGAAAACTGCCTTTTGGGACCTGTTAGGGATCTGGTTAGATTCAATTAATGTGGGAAGAGGTAAAGACATTTAACCTAGTGGCTTTTCTCCCCAACATATTAACGGTTTCCCTTAAAATTCTTTTCAGGGAGTATAGAATTCTAGAACCCTTAATGCCAATAGATCTGTTACATTTAGCATCAAGGACAATGTACGGTTTTGCTGCCTTTTCTTTGTTACTCTTGGGGTAAACTGTGACCTGAGAATTTGGAGCAGGATCTGCCATAGATAGCCTCTCCGCACACCTAAGTGAATGAACTGGGGTTGTATATCCCTCCTCCCCACCTACTGCCTGGTCTAACCGTGCAAGGGTCCATGTGTCTGGCTCTTAGTGTAGGCATGAGTTTTCCTTGCTTTTGCACTCTCAACAGATAATGCTAATTTAGCTAGATGTGGTTGCACAACACCTATAGCAAGCAATGTGGGCTCTACAGTCCTTAAAACAGAAAAAAACCTGGTATTTTGACTCCGTTCTGTGCCCTTGGGGCAGCCCAGTTGTGTGAAACACCTGCCCAGTAAAACCCACATCTCCACAGTCCAACGCCACATGCGCGGGCTCTAGTTCAATCAAAGCCCTTTGCCATGTTTACATCCTTTGGCAAAGGGCTCTCATTGATTTCAATGGGGGGAGAGGGCGCACATCTGAATGGCTTGGGCGGGAGTGAGCGCACAGCCTGATTATGCAGGTTATGCGCCTGCTCTCGCTCCCCATTGCAAACAATCAGATTGGACAAGAGGTCGCACATGCGCTGTTGGGCTGGGGAAAGGTGAATGATTACACAGCCACACAATTCAGGATGCCCCAGAGGAAGGCCAGCAGCCGGCCCTGGAATTGCCTGGTTTTGTTCCGCTTTAAAGGGAAACTCCCTTTTTTCTGGGTTTTGGTGCTCTGCCTTATTGTTCTTCTCTTTTGGAATGTAAAATGAACATTGGTATTAGGATTGTGCCCCCAGAACTGTGAATTACTTATCAGCATGTTGTTTCCAAGTTTCTTATATTTCTGTGGCTCTGTGTTGCTTAAGTGGGAGTGGCTTTCCTGGCCTTGAGTAAAGCCATAGTATAGTATAATACAGTTTAGCTTTTGACTACAAATCCCAGAATTCTTCAATTGCAACAGCTACTGGAACACAAGATTGTGCACCTCTCAAATGAAGAGGTTGCATTAGAGTAGGGAATATACCTGCTAGATGCACCAAACAAATCAGTTGGTGTAAATTGCAAACAGATGGATGGATAGATGGATGGATAAAATAAGATAATAAATGATAAGCACCGCACCTTGAGGTGACTGGGAAGTTTTTAAAGTGCCATTGAACATGGAATTACCCTTTAATGTTTTCATCATTTTGCGCTATATATGTTTAACTGTGATTTTTTACAGTAATTTTGTAAAAAATATATATATATATATATTGTTTTTTGGCCAGAGTTTGGGCTTTAACATTAAATGACTGGTTTGGAATGTTTCAGTGCTTTCATAATATTTCTGTGTGAAAAAAGCCACTGGATACCAAATTGAGTCCCTAGGTTAAATGTCTTTATTTCTACCAGCATTAATTGAATGCAACAAAGTGTTGGCATGCTTTTTTTAAAATAAAACATGTTTTTCAAGAAAATCATATTACGCGTAAAAGCCCTATTTTTCCGAATTACAACATTACAGTTACAATGAAATTTTCAAATGAAATACAATTACTATGTGTTCTAGCAAGGTTTAACCTCCCTGTTCAGCAAAAGCACCTGCAACCCCTGGCCTTTGGGGATGCAGGTAATAGGGTGGGGGTTATGGCAATCCCTGTCTGAGTACCGTATGGGCAGTGCTGTGCCAGGACCTCAGATGAAAGAGATTTAGAGATACTGATTGCTGAAAGCTGCAAGATGAGTGGACAGCGTGGCTGCATAGCTCAAAGCATCACCACTAGGAAGAGGGAGGTTGTGATGCCACTGTATAGAGCCCTGGTGAGGCCACAGCTAGAATACTGTGTGCCGTTCTGGAGACCTTACCTGCAAAAATACATTTTTCAAATAACGGATCTAAAGTCCAACTTTAAACTTATCAGGAGAGGCTTAAATAACTTAATTTGTACAGCCTAGAGGAAAGAAGGAAGGGATCCTCTGGCCAGCTATCACCTCATCTGACAGCTGAACCGCCGGGAGCAGAGATGGGGCTGCAAAGGGTCAGGGATACTCGTGAAGATGGTGGTGCCCGTCGGGAGACCAGGAGGGGAGGGCCTTTCGGGCTCTGTCCTGAAGCCAAAAGAGCCAGGTGGGTGATCGGAGGCCCCCCTGGTGAAGAGGAGACTCGACGGGAGTGATCGGGCACGGAGGTAAGTAAATGTCTTATTATTTCTTTTTTTTTCACATGTAATGCCGGTGGCTGCTGAAGCAGGGGGGGCCATTCTGGCCACTCTCCTGGTCCTGGGTGGGGGATCGAAGCCCCCCGGTTGGAGAGGAGATCCGGCTGGTTCAACAATAGAGTGGTTAGGTGAGTATTTCTTTTTGTTGCTCCGGTTGCAGGGGGAAATGGCAGGTACATTAAATTTACGTAGCTGGCAGTTAAAGACAGGTGAGGCAGCTACGTGAATTTTATGTAGCTGTGTTAGAAGGGTTAATGACTCATTAAGGTTATCTTTTTAGTGGCAATAACCTCAGTAAGGCGAGTTTCTGAATTAGCAGTTTTATCGGTTTGTTCTCCTTATTCCATCTTCCATTTCCATCTTCCATCTTCCATTTAAACAGGATTTTCTTCTTGGTTTCCCCTTTTCTTCTTACTAAGAGGTGGTTTTGCCTTCCTTATGTCCTGTTCCAGTATCTGATAAAAAAAAAGGGTTCTTCACTCACTGGATGTAGTGAGAGCATTGAAGTTTTATATCACTGCTACTCAAGCTTTCCATTCGGTTGGACTCCTTATTTGCCATACCTGAGGGACCGTAGAAAGGTCTTTCATGAGCCAAGTCTATCATCAGCCAATGGATTAGACAAGCAGTGGTAAGAGCCTATGTCTCCAAAGGGAAGGATCCTGCCTTTAGGATTACTGCTCATTCTAGACGAGTTAATAAAGCTTCTTGGGCTTTTCAGCATCAAGCTTCAGTAGAACAAGTATGCAAGGCCGCTACTTGGTCTTCAGTTAATTTACCAAAGTTTATTAGATAGATGTTAGAGCCTTGGTGGAGGCCGCCTTTGGTAGGAAGGTATTACAGACAGTAGTAAACTAGGATGTTTTTGGAATGTCTTATTCCTGATTGAAAGGAATAAGCTTTTGAGGATCACACCCTGAAGTAAGGGTACTGCTTTTGGAGGTCCCAATTGTTAATGAGTTCTTCTGATGGCCTGAAGTAAAATGGAAGAGAAAATATAATTCTGTGAGTACTCACCTGTAGAAATAATTTCTTTCATTATTAGTTCAGGACATCAGACTCCCCCTGTCTGCTAGGTTTCTACATCCATGCCTTGGATGCCTAGTCTTAGTAAAGTTGTAAATATGTAAATAGGTGATCAGCATAAAAAAAAAAATTAAATGGAGAGAGGAGTCTTGTATTTTGTCACCCCCCTTTGTCTCCAACAAGATATTTAGGAATGCCTCCCGGGCGTCTGGTTCTACTACTTTACAAGTAAACTGGATATATATAGCCCAGGAGAAGGAGCCACACCTTTGTCTTGCAGTCCACGCCCTTCGGTCAAGAGGTTAACTCAATAGTTACTGAATTCCTCTGATGTCCTGATGTAATAATTTTTAAAAAAGAAGTGTTTAAGTGGAGAAACAGATTAACCAATGCAAAGAGAAGGGTTAAAAAGGGTTCATTGCATGTAATAACATTTCCAGCTATAGCTACTAGACCACTGGAAGGTATGTATTTATAATTTCTTAGTAATATATATATATATATATATATATATATATATATATATATATTTACTATTTTAAGCCTTTTTTTAGATTGAATACTGTTGCCCGCTTGTAGTGACAGCTGCGGCCAGCTCTCTGTTGGTTGATAGAGCTGACCGTGCTAAAAACCACTCCCTGACCATGACGTGGTAGCCTGTGATTGGTCCATGCCTTTTCCTTGCATCCCCGTCCCCTTCTGCTGACGCACGGAGGAAGGTTGAAAGGAGGAAGTATTTCCATTTAACCGGATTCACACCGCCATACCGCCAGCCTCGTCAAAGTTGCATACGGCAATGAAACGCGTTGGAAGCACCTCCTGGCACTTTGTTGGACTCCATCGATTGGACATCCCTTCTGGATTCTTTCCTTTTGGAACTCCACAAAGTATTTTGAAATGACGGGACGTGTCCTAGGCTGGTGAGAGCTCCTTGTGTTCAGACATATACTTCATTTTAATTGTTCTTGTAAGTGCAATTTCATCTGATTTAAGTCTAACTGCTTTATACAGAATTACGCTAGATGCATCTTTTTTGCTTTTTATGCATGCCAAATGGACTTATCATCTTTATTGGCATTTATATTGGCCTGTCATTGAAAGATATTTAATTTAGAGAACTAAGGAGACCTAGTGACAGTTTGTGCTATTTGGGCCTTTCCCACTCTAGTGTCTGGTAAGAACCTGTGAGATCAGTGAAGGCCACATTGGTGTTTCTGGATAGAGACACCTGTGCTTTGGGATCACAGCTAGAGATGAGCGAACTTTTGAAAAATTCGATTCGACTGATTCGCCGAATTTTCCGACAAAAATCGTTTCGACCCGAATAAATTCGCGACGAATCGCTATTAAAAACGGCTATTTCTGAGCCTCCTACAGCCTCAATAGGGTTGTAAACCATTCAGCCTTGCTGTAACACGCACAGGATGCGTGCTGGGTTTGTTAAATAATACTTTGAAGAAATATCACATGCAGATCAGAGGCATCGCTAATAGAATCGCAGAGCGGCACAATTGCAGAGAGTTGAAGTGGCATCACTATGAGGGGCAGAAGGAGCCCAAATATACACTGGAGTTGGCCTCAGGAGCCCAAAAATTGGATGAATCACACCCTGGAGTTGGCAGAAGTTGGCAGCAGCAGCAGCAGGAGCCCAAATATACACTGGAGTTGGCTTCAGGAGCCCAAAAATTGGATGAATCACACCCTGGAGTTGGCAGAAGTTGGCAGCAGCAGGAGCAGGAGCCCAAATATACACTGGAGTTGGCCTCAGGAGCCCAAAAATTGGATGAATCACACCCTGGAGTTGGCAGAAGTTGGCAGCAGCAGCAGCAGGAGCCCAAATATACACTGGAGTTGGCCTCAGGAGCCCAAAAATTGGATGAATCACACCCTGGAGTTGGCAGGAGTTGACAGTAGTAGCAGCAGGAGCCCAAATATACACTGGAGTTGGCCTCAGGAGCCCAAAAATTGGATGAATCACACCCTGGAGTTGGCAGAAGTTGGCAGCAGCAGCAGCAGGAGCCCAAATATACACTGGAGTTGGCCTCAGGAGCCCAAAAATTGGATGAATCACACCCTGGAGTTGGCAGAAGTTGGCAGCAGCAGCAGCAGGAGCCCAAATATACACTGGAGTTGGCTTCAGGAGCCCAAAAATTGGATGAATCACACCCTGGAGTTGGCAGGAGTTGACAGTAGTAGCAGCAGGAGCCCAAATATACACTGGAGTTGGCTTCAGGAGCCCAAAAATTGGATGAATCACACCCTGGAGTTGGCAGGAGTTGGCAGCAGCAGCAGCAGGAGCCCAAATATACACTGGAGTTGGCCTCAGGAGCCCAAAAATTGGATGAATCACACCCTGGAGTTGGCAGAAGTTGGCAGTAGTAGCAGCAGGAGCCCAAATATACACTGGAGTTGGCCTCAGGAGCCCAAAAATTGGATGAATCACACCCTGGAGTTGGCAGAAGTTGGCAGTAGTAGCAGCAGGAGCCCAAATATACACTGGAGTTGGCTTCAGGAGCCCAAAAATTGGATGAATCACACCCTGGAGTTGGCAGAAGTTGGCAGTAGCAGCAGCAGGAGCCCAAATATACACTGGAGTTGGCTTCAGGAGCCCAAAAATTGGATGAATCACACCCTGGAGTTGGCAGGAGTTGACAGTAGCAGCAGCAGGAGCCCAAATATACACTGGAGTTGGCTTCAGGAGCCCAAAAATTGGATGAATCACACCCTGGAGTTGGCAGGAGTTGACAGTAGCAGCAGCAGGAGCCCAAATATACACTGGAGTTGGCTTCAGGAGCCCAAAAATTGGATGAATCACACCCTGGAGTTGGCAGAAGTTGGCAGTAGTAGCAGCAGGAGCCCAAATATACACTGGAGTTGGCTTCAGGAGCCCAAAAATTGGATGAATCACACCCTGGAGTTGGCAGGAGTTGACAGTAGCAGCAGCAGGAGCCCAAATATACACTGGAGTTGGCCTCAGGAGCCCAAAAATTGGATGAATCACACCCTGGAGTTGGCAGGAGTTGACAGTAGCAGCAGCAGGAGCCCAAATATACACTGGAGTTGGCTTCAGGAGCCCAAAAATTGGATGAATCACACCCTGGAGTTGGCAGGAGTTGACAGTAGCAGCAGCAGGAGCCCAAATATACACTGGAGTTGGCTTCAGGAGCCCAAAAATTGGATGAATCACACCCTGGAGTTGGCAGAAGTTGGCAGTAGTAGCAGCAGGAGCCCAAATATACACTGGAGTTGGCTTCAGGAGCCCAAAAATTGGATGAATCACACCCTGGAGTTGGCAGGAGTTGACAGTAGCAGCAGCAGGAGCCCAAATATACACTGGAGTTGGCCTCAGGAGCCCAAAAATTGGATGAATCACACCCTGGAGTTGGCAGGAGTTGACAGTAGTAGCAGCAGGAGCCCAAATATACACTGGAGTTGGCTTCAGGAGCCCAAAAATTGGATGAATCACACCCTGGAGTTGGCAGGAGTTGACAGTAGCAGCAGCAGGAGCCCAAATATACACTGGAGTTGGCCTCAGGAGCCCAAAAATTGGATGAATCACACCCTGGAGTTGGCAGGAGTTGACAGTACTAGCAGCAGGAGCCCAAATATACACTGGAGTTGGCTTCAGGAGCCCAAAAATTGGATGAATCACACCCTGGAGTTGGCAGGAGTTGACAGTAGCAGCAGCAGGAGCCCAAATATACACTGGAGTTGGCCTCAGGAGCCCAAAAATTGGATGAATCACACCCTGGAGTTGGCAGGAGTTGACAGTAGCAGCAGCAGGAGCCCAAATATACACTGGAGTTGGCTTCAGGAGCCCAAAAATTGGATGAATCACACCCTGGAGTTGGCAGAAGTTGGCAGCAGCAGCAGCAGCAGGAGCCCAAATATACACTGGAGTTGGCTTCAGGAGCCCAAAAATTGGATGAATCACACCCTGGAGTTGGCAGAAGTTGGCAGCAGCAGCAGCAGCAGGAGCCCAAATATACACTGGAGTTGGCTTCAGGAGCCCAAAAATTGGATGAATCACACCCTGGAGTTGGCAGAAGTTGGCAGCAGCAGCAGCAGCAGGAGCCCAAATATACACTGGAGTTGGCTTCAGGAGCCCAAAAATTGGATGAATCACACCCTGGAGTTGGCAGAAGTTGGCAGTAGCAGCAGCAGGAGCCCAAATATACACTGGAGTTGGCTTCAGGAGCCCAAAAATTGGATGAATCACACCCTGGAGTTGGCAGGAGTTGACAGTAGCAGCAGCAGGAGCCCAAATATACACTGGAGTTGGCTTCAGGAGCCCAAAAATTGGATGAATCACACCCTGGAGTTGGCAGGAGTTGACAGTAGCAGCAGCAGGAGCCCAAATATACACTGGAGTTGGCTTCAGGAGCCCAAAAATTGGATGAATCACACCCTGGAGTTGGCAGGAGTTGACAGTAGCAGCAGCAGGAGCCCAAATATACACTGGAGTTGGCTTCAGGAGCCCAAAAATTGGATGAATCACACCCTGGAGTTGGCAGAAGTTGGCAGTAGTAGCAGCAGGAGCCCAAATATACACTGGAGTTGGCTTCAGGAGCCCAAAAATTGGATGAATCACACCCTGGAGTTGGCAGGAGTTGACAGTAGCAGCAGCAGGAGCCCAAATATACACTGGAGTTGGCCTCAGGAGCCCAAAAATTGGATGAATCACACCCTGGAGTTGGCAGGAGTTGACAGTAGTAGCAGCAGGAGCCCAAATATACACTGGAGTTGGCTTCAGGAGCCCAAAAATTGGATGAATCACACCCTGGAGTTGGCAGAAGTTGGCAGTAGCAGCAGCAGGAGCCCAAAAAATGGCCTAAAGACATAAATATGTTTTGCACCATTTGTAAAGTGTAAAACGTGGCACCATGCTGAATCTAGTCGCATGCATCAGGCATTGGTGGGTGGAAATCCTGGCTGATCCATCCCTGATTCATTTTGACAAAGGTGAGTCTCTCCACATTTTTAGTTGACAGACGAGTTCTCCTCGCCGTAACTATGGCCCCCGCCGCACTAAACACCCGCTCAGATGGCACGCTACTTGCCGGGCAGGACAGCTTTTCCAGGGCAAACTCTGCTAGTTGCGGCCACAAATCAAGTTTGGCTGCCCAGAAGTCCAGCGGATCCTCAAGGTGTGTTGGCATGGTCATGTCAAAGTATGACATGACCTGCTGGTTCAGGTCCTGCTCCAGGTCTTCCTGCTGCTCATGAGTAGCCTCACTATGCGGGTGTAGAAAGCTACTCATTAGCGACTGAAGACTGAGGCTGCTGCTGCTGATGGAGCTTCTGCTGCTGCTGCTGCCAACCCCCCCAGCGGCCATGGCAGTGGAAGGTGAGCGCAGAGGTCCCCTCGAGTCAGACCTGCGAGAGTATGGACCATGGCGCAGATAGGCATCGGCCAACTGCCTACGTAGAATGTCTTTGTAGTAGTTGAGTTTGTCCTCCCTCTCGGTGGGTTTAAAAAATGCCCCCATTTTGTGCCGGAAGCGAGGGTCCAATAAGGTGGACAGCCAGAAGTCATCCCGCCGACAGATGGAAACAATTCTGGGGTCACTACGCAAGCATGTGAGCATGCTTCGTGCCATTTGCGCAAGTGACTCGGATGGACTACCTGTCTCCATCTCCACTGCATACTGCCACGGTGTGCCCGGGTCCTCTGTCTCTCCTTCCTCAAAAACCTCTAGCTCCTCTGGCTGCTCCTGCTCCTCCTCTCCTGTCCGCTGACTAGATAAACCAGCCATTTCGCCAAGCCTAAACTGTGTTTCGCTGGGCAACTCCTCCTCCTCCTCTTCCTCCTCCTCCTCCTCCAGTTCAGCTCCAACGGGGTTCATGTGGCCGTAAGATGTAAACGCCATGTCTCCAGTGCCCTGACCAGCCATGGTTTCCAACATGTGCTGTAGTACATGAAGCAGTGGAATCACGTCGTTCATCCCGTAATCCTGCCGACTGACAAATAAAGTGGCTTCCTCAAAGGGCCTGAGCAAACGGCAGGTGTCACGTATGAGCTGCCACTGGTTGACATTGAAGTTACACAGGGGAGTCCCCCTATCTGCTTGGATCATCAGGAAATCCGTGATGGCTTTTCTCTGTTCATATAATCGGTCCAACATGTGAAGGGTGGAATTCCAACGGGTGGAAACATCGCAAATCAGACTATGTTGGGGGATACCATTCTGACGCTGTAGCTCAAGAAGGGTGTGTTTGGCGGTGTAGGAGTGGCTGAAGTGCATGCAAAGTTTCCGTGAAGTTGTTAGGATGTCCTGCAGATGGGGGGAACACTTCAGAAACCGCTTGACAACCAGATTGAAGACGTGAGCCATGCAGGGGGCATGGGTCAGGCTTCCTTGGCGCAGCGCAGACAAAATGTTCTTCCCATTGTCGGTAACCATGATTCCCATTTTAAGTTTTCTCGGAGTAAGCCATGTTTGGATTTCCTGATGAATACATTTAAGCAGTTCCTCCCCTGTGTGACTCCGTTCGCCAAGACAAACCATGTGAAGCACTGCGTGACACCTCCGTGCCCTGCACACATGGTAGACTGGAGGGGCACTGAGACTTGAGCCTACAGTGGAGGGTGAGGAGATGGCGGAGGATGAGGAGGCCGAGTCACACGGTGTCACAGGCCCAATGGGCAGAGAGCGCGGAGGCCGAAGCGGCGTGACCTGTCCAAGTTGCTGCTGCAAAGGGACCACATTCACCCAGTGGGCCGTAAACGACATGTACTGCCCCTGACCGTAGTTACAGCTCCAGATGTCGGCGCTGCCATGTATTTTGCTACACACCGACAGGCTCAAGGACTGGCCCACCTTCTGTTCAACAAAAGTGTGCAGCGCTGGTACTGCCTTCTTGGCAAAGAAATGACGGCTTGGGACTCTCCACCTCGGCTCGGCACAAGCCATCAGTTCTCTGAAAGGTGCAGATTCCACCACCTGAAAAGGGAGCGACTGCAGCACCAGCAACTTGGACAGGAGCACATTCAGCTTCTGCGCCGTAGGATGAGTGGGCGCATACTGCTGTCTCTTGGACATGGCTTCGCTGATGGATTGCTGGCGGGATGCATGACTTGGAGGAGGAGGAGGAGGAGCAGGAGCGACAGAGGATGGGTGTGACGCACAGCTGCCTTCGGCTGAGGTGCTGGAGCCTTGGCTGGCAGAAATTGGGAGCTCACTTGGTGAGGAAGCAGACTGGACCACCCCTTGGGAGCCTCGGTTCTCCCAGGTCGTTTTATGGTGACGCATCATATGTTGACGCAGGGCCGTGGTGCCAACATTTGGACCCTGGCCACGCTTCACCTTTTGCCTACATATCTTGCATGTGGCCATGTTACCCTCCTGCAGATGCCTCAGGAAAAACTGCCACACTGCCGAGTAGCTACTTTTCCCACCCCCTGGCCTCACTGATTCACTGCTGCTGTTGCCAACTCCAGGAACCCCTGCTCCACTACCTCCCGATAAGGTAGACTGCCGCACAGCAGGTGCTCTACCCCGGCCCCGGCCCCGGCCGGCTCCAGCCTTTGGAATTGTGCCCCCATGCTGACTGCTACCACCTTGCTGCCTCAGCTGCTGACTCCGGGGCAACCTGCGCCCCTCTTCTCCTGATGATGACGATGAAGCCCCTTCATCACCCGGCTCCCAAGTGCGATCGGCTTCATCGTCATCATCATCATCATCACCGGGTTGTGGCTGTACGTCACTGATGTTCGTGGATTCGTCAACAGTGTCTGGCGCAGGAGCTGGAACGCTCGCAGCACCCACGACACTGTCCACATCACTATTTGTCTGCCTAGCTAAAGAAGCCACCTCCATTTCTTGGCTGGGCAGTAGCTGCTGACTGTCCTCCTGTATCTGATCGTCCTCCTCACTAAAGAGTGGAGCTGAACCCAAAGCATAGGATACGTCGCTGGGGGAGGGAACGGCGTAGGACAGAGGCAATGGGAGGACAGGGACTGCTCTCGGGGCATGCCAACTCAGGGTTGTGTCAGAGGAACCTACCGACCCTAGACTGGTGGTCTCAGATGTAAGTTGTGATGATGTTGTTGATGAGCGCGTCAGCCAATCTACCACGGCAGATGCGTTACTGGTGGAGACCCGACCGCTAGCAGATACTGGCAGATTAGGTCTCTCAGCGTGACTCCTGCTGCTACTGGCCCCCAGTCTGATGCGAGCTCTGCCTGCGGAATCTTGGCCTCTGCCACTCCTCTTTTCACTTCCAGGCACTTGTCTGCCCGACATAGTCTAACTGGCGTGGTAGTAGGTGATATTTTAAGAACCCCCAGGCAGCAGTGGGTCTATATAAAACAGAATATAATGCACACCAAAAGTGAGCAGTAACACTCAGCCTCCAACAGGCCTGCTTAGTGTAAATAAGAGAGCTGCTTAGTGTAAATAAAGAGGGGTATGCTATGTTACAGAATGGGATGCCTCAACAGAAGTGCACCTGGCAGGCAGCAGTAAGCCTATGCCCAGCAAAAGTGTCTTATAATATAAATATAATAAGAGCAAATGCTTATATGGTCTTAAACAGAGGCTGCTTTAGTCACAGAATGGGATGCCCTGGGCAGGAATGGACCTGGCAGGGTCCAGTAGGGCTTTGGCCAGCAAAAGTGTCTTTATCAGGCTAATTTCAAATATGATAAGAGCAAATGCTTATATGGTCTTAAACAGAGGCTGCTGTAGTCACAGAATGGGATGCCCCGGGCAGGAATCGACCTGGCAGGGTCCAGTAGGGCTTTGGCCAGCAAAAGTGTCTTTATCAGGCCTGATTTCTATGAGAATAAGTGCAAATGTTTATTATGCTATTAAATAGAGGCTGCTTTAGTCACAGAATGGGATGCCAGTGCCACAAAAACCAGAGAGCATGCACAGCAAAAGTGTCTTTATCAGGCCTGATTTCTATGAGAATAAGTGCAAATGTTTATTATGCTATTAAATAGAGGCTGCTTTAGTCACAGAATGGGATGCCAGTGCCACAAAAACCAGAGAGCATGCACAGCAAAAGTGTCTTTATCAGGCCTGATTTCTATGAGAATAAGTGCAAATGTTTATTATGCTATTAAATAGAGGCTGCTTTAGTCACAGAATGGGATGCCAGTGCCACAAAAACCAGAGCATGCACAGCAAAAGTGTCTTTATCAGGCCTGATTTCTATGAGAATAAGTGCAAATGTTTATTATGCTATTAAATAGAGGCTGCTTTAGTCACAGAATGGGATGCCAGTGCCACAAAAACCAGAGAGCATGCACAGCAAAAGTGTCTTTATCAGGCCTGATTTCTATGAGAATAAGTGCAAATGTTTATTGTGCTATTAAATAGAGGCTGCTTTAGTCACAGAATGGGATGCCAGTGCCACAAAAACCAGAGAGCATGCACAGCAAAAGTGTCTTTATCAGGCCTGATTTCTATGAGAATAAGTGCAAATGTTTATTATGCTATTAAATAGAGGCTGCTTTAGTCACAGAATGGGATGCCAGTGCCACAAAAACCAGAGAGCATGCACAGCAAAAGTGTCTTTATCAGGCCTGATTTCTATGAGAATAAGTGCAAATGTTTATTATGCTATTAAATAGAGGCTGCTTTAGTCACAGAATGGGATGCCAGTGCCACAAAAACCAGAGAGCATGCACAGCAAAAGTGTCTTTATCAGGCCTGATTTCTATGAGAATAAGTGCAAATGTTTATTATGCTATTAAATAGAGGCTGCTTTAGTCACGGAATGGGATGCCAGTGCCACAAAAACCAGAGAGCATGCACAGCAAAAGTGTCTTTATCAGGCCTGATTTCTATGAGAATAAGTGCAAATGTTTATTATGCTATTAAATAGAGGCTGCTTTAGTCACAGAATGGGATGCCAGTGCCACAAAAACCAGAGAGCATGCACAGCAAAAGTGTCTTTATCAGGCCTGATTTCTATGAGAATAAGTGCAAATGTTTATTATGCTATTAAATAGAGGCTGCTTTAGTCACGGAATGGGATGCCAGTGCCACAAAAACCAGAGAGCATGCACAGCAAAAGTGTCTTTATCAGGCCTGATTTCTATGAGAATAAGTGCAAATGTTTATTATGCTATTAAATAGAGGCTGCTTTAGTCACAGAATGGGATGCCAGTGCCACAAAAACCAGAGAGCATGCACAGCAAAAGTGTCTTTATCAGGCCTGATTTCTATGAGAATAAGTGCAAATGTTTATTATGCTATTAAATAGAGGCTGCTTTAGTCACGGAATGGGATGCCAGTGCCACAAAAACCAGAGAGCATGCACAGCAAAAGTGTCTTTATCAGGCCTGATTTCTATGAGAATAAGTGCAAATGTTTATTATGCTATTAAATAGAGGCTGCTTTAGTCACAGAATGGGATGCCAGTGCCACAAAAACCAGAGAGCATGCACAGCAAAAGTGTCTTTATCAGGCCTGATTTCTATGAGAATAAGTGCAAATGTTTATTATGCTATTAAATAGAGGCTGCTTTAGTCACGGAATGGGATGCCAGTGCCACAAAAACCAGAGAGCATGCACAGCAAAAGTGTCTTTATCAGGCCTGATTTCTATGAGAATAAGTGCAAATGTTTATTATGCTATTAAATAGAGGCTGCTTTAGTCACAGAATGGGATGCCAGTGCCACAAAAACCAGAGAGCATGCACAGCAAAAGTGTCTTTATCAGGCCTGATTTCTATGAGAATAAGTGCAAATGTTTATTATGCTATTAAATAGAGGCTGCTTTAGTCACAGAATGGGATGCCAGTGCCACAAAAACCAGAGAGCATGCACAGCAAAAGTGTCTTTATCAGGCCTGATTTCTATGAGAATAAGTGCAAATGTTTATTATGCTATTAAATAGAGGCTGCTTTAGTCACAGAATGGGATGCCAGTGCCACAAAAACCAGAGAGCATGCACAGCAAAAGTGTCTTTATCAGGCCTGATTTCTATGAGAATAAGTGCAAATGTTTATTATGCTATTAAATAGAGGCTGCTTTAGTCACAGAATGGGATGCCAGTGCCACAAAAACCAGAGAGCATGCACAGCAAAAGTGTCTTTATCAGGCCTGATTTCTATGAGAATAAGTGCAAATGTTTATTATGCTATTAAATAGAGGCTGCTTTAGTCACAGAATGGGATGCCAGTGCCACAAAAACCAGAGAGCATGCACAGCAAAAGTGTCTTTATCAGGCCTGATTTCTATGAGAATAAGTGCAAATGTTTATTATGCTATTAAATAGAGGCTGCTTTAGTCACAGAATGGGATGCCAGTGCCACAAAAACCAGAGAGCATGCACAGCAAAAGTGTCTTTATCAGGCCTGATTTCTATGAGAATAAGTGCAAATGTTTATTATGCTATTAAATAGAGGCTGCTTTAGTCACAGAATGGGATGCCAGTGCCACAAAAACCAGAGAGCATGCACAGCAAAAGTGTCTTTATCAGGCCTGATTTCTATGAGAATAAGTGCAAATGTTTATTATGCTATTAAATAGAGGCTGCTTTAGTCACAGAATGGGATGCCAGTGCCACAAAAACCAGAGAGCATGCACAGCAAAAGTGTCTTTATCAGGCCTGATTTCTATGAGAATAAGTGCAAATGTTTATTATGCTATTAAATAGAGGCTGCTTTAGTCACAGAATGGGATGCCAGTGCCACAAAAACCAGAGAGCATGCACAGCAAAAGTGTCTTTATCAGGCCTGATTTCTATGAGAATAAGTGCAAATGTTTATTATGCTATTAAATAGAGGCTGCTTTAGTCACAGAATGGGATGCCAGTGCCACAAAAACCAGAGAGCATGCACAGCAAAAGTGTCTTTATCAGGCCTGATTTCTATGAGAATAAGTGCAAATGTTTATTATGCTATTAAATAGAGGCTGCTTTAGTCACAGAATGGGATGCCAGTGCCACAAAAACCAGAGAGCATGCACAGCAAAAGTGTCTTTATCAGGCCTGATTTCTATGAGAATAAGTGCAAATGTTTATTATGCTATTAAATAGAGGCTGCTTTAGTCACAGAATGGGATGCCAGTGCCACAAAAACCAGAGAGCATGCACAGCAAAAGTGTCTTTATCAGGCCTGATTTCTATGAGAATAAGTGCAAATGTTTATTATGCTATTAAATAGAGGCTGCTTTAGTCACAGAATGGGATGCCAGTGCCACAAAAACCAGAGAGCATGCACAGCAAAAGTGTCTTTATCAGGCCTGATTTCTATGAGAATAAGTGCAAATGTTTATTATGCTATTAAATAGAGGCTGCTTTAGTCACAGAATGGGATGCCAGTGCCACAAAAACCAGAGAGCATGCACAGCAAAAGTGTCTTTATCAGGCCTGATTTCTATGAGAATAAGTGCAAATGTTTATTATGCTATTAAATAGAGGCTGCTTTAGTCACAGAATGGGATGCCAGTGCCACAAAAACCAGAGAGCATGCACAGCAAAAGTGTCTTTATCAGGCCTGATTTCTATGAGAATAAGTGCAAATGTTTATTATGCTATTAAATAGAGGCTGCTTTAGTCACAGAATGGGATGCCAGTGCCACAAAAACCAGAGAGCATGCACAGCAAAAGTGTCTTTATCAGGCCTGATTTCTATGAGAATAAGTGCAAATGTTTATTATGCTATTAAATAGAGGCTGCTTTAGTCACAGAATGGGATGCCAGTGCCACAAAAACCAGAGAGCATGCACAGCAAAAGTGTCTTTATCAGGCCTGATTTCTATGAGAATAAGTGCAAATGTTTATTATGCTATTAAATAGAGGCTGCTTTAGTCACAGAATGGGATGCCAGTGCCACAAAAACCAGAGAGCATGCACAGCAAAAGTGTCTTTATCAGGCCTGATTTCTATGAGAATAAGTGCAAATGTTTATTATGCTATTAAATAGAGGCTGCTTTAGTCACAGAATGGGATGCCAGTGCCACAAAAACCAGAGAGCATGCACAGCAAAAGTGTCTTTATCAGGCCTGATTTCTATGAGAATAAGTGCAAATGTTTATTATGCTATTAAATAGAGGCTGCTTTAGTCACAGAATGGGATGCCAGTGCCACAAAAACCAGAGAGCATGCACAGCAAAAGTGTCTTTATCAGGCCTGATTTCTATGAGAATAAGTGCAAATGTTTATTATGCTATTAAATAGAGGCTGCTTTAGTCACAGAATGGGATGCCAGTGCCACAAAAACCAGAGAGCATGCACAGCAAAAGTGTCTTTATCAGGCCTGATTTCTATGAGAATAAGTGCAAATGTTTATTATGCTATTAAATAGAGGCTGCTTTAGTCACAGAATGGGATGCCAGTGCCACAAAAACCAGAGAGCATGCACAGCAAAAGTGTCTTTATCAGGCCTGATTTCTATGAGAATAAGTGCAAATGTTTATTATGCTATTAAATAGAGGCTGCTTTAGTCACAGAATGGGATGCCAGTGCCACAAAAACCAGAGAGCATGCACAGCAAAAGTGTCTTTATCAGGCCTGATTTCTATGAGAATAAGTGCAAATGTTTATTATGCTATTAAATAGAGGCTGCTTTAGTCACAGAATGGGATGCCAGTGCCACAAAAACCAGAGAGCATGCACAGCAAAAGTGTCTTTATCAGGCCTGATTTCTATGAGAATAAGTGCAAATGTTTATTATGCTATTAAATAGAGGCTGCTTTAGTCACAGAATGGGATGCCAGTGCCACAAAAACCAGAGAGCATGCACAGCAAAAGTGTCTTTATCAGGCCTGATTTCTATGAGAATAAGTGCAAATGTTTATTATGCTATTAAATAGAGGCTGCTTTAGTCACAGAATGGGATGCCAGTGCCACAAAAACCAGAGAGCATGCACAGCAAAAGTGTCTTTATCAGGCCTGATTTCTATGAGAATAAGTGCAAATGTTTATTATGCTATTAAATAGAGGCTGCTTTAGTCACAGAATGGGATGCCAGTGCCACAAAAACCAGAGAGCATGCACAGCAAAAGTGTCTTTATCAGGCCTGATTTCTATGAGAATAAGTGCAAATGTTTATTATGCTATTAAATAGAGGCTGCTTTAGTCACAGAATGGGATGCCAGTGCCACAAAAACCAGAGAGCATGCACAGCAAAAGTGTCTTTATCAGGCCTGATTTCTATGAGAATAAGTGCAAATGTTTATTATGCTATTAAATAGAGGCTGCTTTAGTCACAGAATGGGATGCCAGTGCCACAAAAACCAGAGAGCATGCACAGCAAAAGTGTCTTTATCAGGCCTGATTTCTATGAGAATAAGTGCAAATGTTTATTATGCTATTAAATAGAGGCTGCTTTAGTCACAGAATGGGATGCCAGTGCCACAAAAACCAGAGAGCATGCACAGCAAAAGTGTCTTTATCAGGCCTGATTTCTATGAGAATAAGTGCAAATGTTTATTATGCTATTAAATAGAGGCTGCTTTAGTCACAGAATGGGATGCCAGTGCCACAAAAACCAGAGAGCATGCACAGCAAAAGTGTCTTTATCAGGCCTGATTTCTATGAGAATAAGTGCAAATGTTTATTATGCTATTAAATAGAGGCTGCTTTAGTCACAGAATGGGATGCCAGTGCCACAAAAACCAGAGAGCATGCACAGCAAAAGTGTCTTTATCAGGCCTGATTTCTATGAGAATAAGTGCAAATGTTTATTATGCTATTAAATAGAGGCTGCTTTAGTCACGGAATGGGATGCCAGTGCCACAAAAACCAGAGAGCATGCACAGCAAAAGTGTCTTTATCAGGCCTGATTTCTATGAGAATAAGTGCAAATGTTTATTATGCTATTAAATAGAGGCTGCTTTAGTCACAGAATGGGATGCCAGTGCCACAAAAACCAGAGAGCATGCACAGCAAAAGTGTCTTTATCAGGCCTGATTTCTATGAGAATAAGTGCAAATGTTTATTATGCTATTAAATAGAGGCTGCTTTAGTCACAGAATGGGATGCCAGTGCCACAAAAACCAGAGAGCATGCACAGCAAAAGTGTCTTTATCAGGCCTGATTTCTATGAGAATAAGTGCAAATGTTTATTATGCTATTAAATAGAGGCTGCTTTAGTCACAGAATGGGATGCCAGTGCCACAAAAACCAGAGAGCATGCACAGCAAAAGTGTCTTTATCAGGCCTGATTTCTATGAGAATAAGTGCAAATGTTTATTATGCTATTAAATAGAGGCTGCTTTAGTCACAGAATGGGATGCCAGTGCCACAAAAACCAGAGAGCATGCACAGCAAAAGTGTCTTTATCAGGCCTGATTTCTATGAGAATAAGTGCAAATGTTTATTATGCTATTAAATAGAGGCTGCTTTAGTCACGGAATGGGATGCCAGTGCCACAAAAACCAGAGAGCATGCACAGCAAAAGTGTCTTTATCAGGCCTGATTTCTATGAGAATAAGTGCAAATGTTTATTATGCTATTAAATAGAGGCTGCTTTAGTCACAGAATGGGATGCCAGTGCCACAAAAACCAGAGAGCATGCACAGCAAAAGTGTCTTTATCAGGCCTGATTTCTATGAGAATAAGTGCAAATGTTTATTATGCTATTAAATAGAGGCTGCTTTAGTCACAGAATGGGATGCCAGTGCCACAAAAACCAGAGAGCATGCACAGCAAAAGTGTCTTTATCAGGCCTGATTTCTATGAGAATAAGTGCAAATGTTTATTATGCTATTAAAGCTGCTTTAGTCACAGAATGGGATGCCAGTGCCACAAAAACCAGAGAGCATGCACAGCAAAAGTGTCTTTATCAGGCCTGATTTCTATGAGAATAAGTGCAAATGTTTATTATGCTATTAAATAGAGGCTGCTTTAGTCACAGAATGGGATGCCAGTGCCACAAAAACCAGAGAGCATGCACAGCAAAAGTGTCTTTATCAGGCCTGATTTCTATGAGAATAAGTGCAAATGTTTATTATGCTATTAAATAGAGGCTGCTTTAGTCACAGAATGGGATGCCAGTGCCACAAAAACCAGAGAGCATGCACAGCAAAAGTGTCTTTATCAGGCCTGATTTCTATGAGAATAAGTGCAAATGTTTATTATGCTATTAAATAGAGGCTGCTTTAGTCACGGAATGGGATGCCAGTGCCACAAAAACCAGAGAGCATGCACAGCAAAAGTGTCTTTATCAGGCCTGATTTCTATGAGAATAAGTGCAAATGTTTATTATGCTATTAAATAGAGGCTGCTTTAGTCACAGAATGGGATGCCTCACAGCAGACTTAAGATCAGTTCAGTATATATGCACAGTTAGTTACTATAAGCAGCCTGAAAACGCTAACAAAGGCTGGATGAAAAAAAAAAAATCTCCCTGTCAGCCAGCTCCGTTTTTCCTACCTTTCCCTGGCTTTCTGTCTGTCTCCTGTCTGTCTCCTGCCTGTCTCCAGCCTGTCCCTGTCTGTCCCTGTCTGTCCCTGTCTCCAGCCTGTCTCCAGCCTGTCTAACTGCCTCAGCTACACAGCGTTCTGTCTGTCTGTCACGAATGCAATAGAGAAATGAGGAAAAGCAAGATGGCCGCCGTTAAATACCGCTGTGTGACGTCACCGGGCTTGCTGGCTGCTGATAGGCTGCATGTGACTGCCCCAGCTTGCACTGGCGCGGGATACATGTCCAGACATGTCCCGCCCGCCATCTTAGAATGCCTGTAATGTAAATGAATGGATGTTAAAGGAAAACTTCGAGTGATCGAATCGCGGGGAAATTCGGATTCGATCCGAATCGAATTTTTCCTGAAATTCGGATCGAATCCGGGTTCGTCCGGATCGATTCGCTCATCCCTAATCACAGCGGTTAAATCAAGCTATCTTCACCAGTTGGGTTCTCTGTGCATTTTAGTATATGTTCTGAACTGGACTTGTGGAATAGGGGGCTCAGCACGTGGAGCACCCCACCTAAGAATCTTTGGACTTTGATTTGAGACTTTACCTGCAGTATTAAATTAATTTCCTAATAAGCGCAGTATTATTATATCCTTACTTTTGTTATTACTAGGTTCCGGAGCGTATTACATGGCGTATTACCTTCTGCTCAGTATCACTTTGCCATATATTTCAATGGAGTTTATTCTGGTTGTGTTTAAATAGCGTGTTGGCAAACAAACACACACATATATATATATATATATATATATATATATATATATATATATATATAATAATTTTTTTTTTAAATATATAATATATATATATTTTTATGCAGAATTGTATGTGCAAGTTTGGCACTAAAGTGTCATTGTCACAGTGATAAAACAATGTCATTCCATATGTTTTTGCTTAGTTACTGGTGTATATGTGTTCAGAAACAGACTTTGATCACACAGCAGCTGGCGCTCAGCTTTAGAGCAGCGTTGTCCTTTTGTTAGATGTGGTGTAGTCTTAGGGGCTTTGACCTTAGGACACCACCTAGCGTTTTCCATTTGCTCGGCAGTGAATCAGGGAGAGCGCTTCTACAGCGCCCACCACACATCACATTCATCAATGCCGGCCAGGATACTACAGCGACCACTATGCTAGGTTACAGCTCCTGACACCAGCTTACAGCATCTACTAGCAGTTGCTCTAAGCGCCGCTATACAGACGCTCACATGGCAATACCGTTCTGAACACGGCTAATGAAGCATGTTCACAACCGGATAACCCATCAAGCCTCCACATGTTAAAAATGTTTGATAGTCTTAGATCTCCTGGTAGCAGTTATGGAAGCAGTTTCTTATGTTCCGTTCTAGACCAGATCACTGCAGCTTAAACGTAAATTTTCCTCTTTCATGGTTTACCATAGATATTGGATATCCTTTATGAGATGGTATACCACTTGGCTACTGAGCTTTCTGTTCTTAATATTCTCAATTTCCTACAATGTGGCTTGGATAAAGGTTTCTCTGTCAGTACCCTTGCAAAGCAAGTCTCTGATTTCATTATTCTTTTTTAAAGACCAATAGGAAAAACTATTCTGAATGGAAATCTATTTCTGGGTCCACTGCTCACTGATGCTCTTGGCTTATTTTGCATGGGTTTACACAAACATCAGGCTTTTGCCCTGCATAATCCAAGCCCTGCGGCACTTTTTGCTTTTGGCTCTCTCAGAAGTGCCGCTGTGACGAGGTGCAGGTGGCTGGCCACATCCCCGGAACGCTTTCCATTTAGAAAGGCTGGGTGCAGTAGATGCCGGGGGATGTGGCCGCTGATGGAAATTGTGTTTGCGAGACCCGCCGGGATCAGATAAGATAACTGGCTCCCCGGGGGATTTCATACAGAGTGGGATCTGGTGCAGAATGCCTCGGGGGCAGGCTAGGCCAGGCCTGGAATCTTTTAGGTACCAGGGCCGGCCGTGAGGGTTTTGACCATCTTGAAGACTTTTCTTCAGGTTGCACGCCGCCCCTCACTTTTGCAAACCTACTGAGCCTTGGAACTTGTACTTGGTCTTGTCAGCTTGTCAACACACTGCTTTCAAGTTGCTGGATTCTATTTGCTTTTGAATCTCAAAACGTGGCTTTTTAACTTCCATTAGAAACCTGTCTGATTTGGCGGTTCTTTACATCAAGTCTTCATTCTTAATTTTCCATGTAGAAATTTCCTCTTGGTTTTTTATCTAAGGCTTTTTATCTCAATTCTATTTACCCTCTTTTTAACCATATCCTTCCCAGAAATTACAACACTAACTAGTCGTGGTTCAAGCCCTAAAGTTCTACATTCATAGAACCAAGGATATTTCCGTTAATGGTCCTAAAAGAGGGCAAATGGCCTCCTTCAAAATCCATCAGTAAATGGATAAGAATGGCCATTGTTGAAGCAGAATGGGGGCGGAGCTCGCCATGGAGAGGTGAAGACGTGCGAGCGGACCGCTCCCGGCAGCCAAAGCTTTCTATTAGCATTTTAGGCTTTTCTGGAAAGCGCAATTATTGAGG
The DNA here is from genome assembly GCA_027917425.1 of Gastrophryne carolinensis. NCBI lineage: Eukaryota > Metazoa > Chordata > Amphibia > Anura > Microhylidae > Gastrophryne > Gastrophryne carolinensis. The sequence continues at coordinate 30,746 of JAQIHN010000300.1, forward strand.
ACTGTATTATCCATTATCGGGGACTATCGCCTTAACACACGCGGAGAGGCAGACGGTGATTATACCCGGCCTGTGGAGCGGCAAGCGGTGCCGGGTGGTGGGCGGCGGCGCTGCAGTATTCACCTCACCTGCCTTACCTGTTTCACCTGGGCTGTGGTGTCGGAGCCGGTCGGAGCGGCGGCGGCGGAGATCGTGGGGAGGCGGTGAGCCTCGGATCCCTTGGGGGTCCACCCCGCGGCTTCGGACGGCAGAGCCGGAGGGAGCGGCACGACGGAGGGGCCGCTTACTCGGTGGCGAGCGGCGCGCTGAGGGCTACGAGCGACAGAGCCGGCGGGAGCGGCGCGACGGAAGGGCCGCTTACACAGTGGCGTGCGGTGCGCTGAAGGAAGCCGCCGGTCGGAGGTTTGTCCACAGCCGGCAGTGGGGCTGGAGCGGAGGAGAGTGAGGAGAGTGAGGAGAGTGAAGAGGGTGGAAGTGGCGGGCTCCGTGATTGATGGAGTCCCCCCTGGCTGTTCACCTTCACTAAGGAAAGCCGGCGCCCAGGTGGCTATATTGAGCGGAGTTAACCGCTCTCCTGATCTAGGTCTTTGCCTGCCCTAAGTAGGGGTTTGTAGAAACATATTTGTAAGAGAAGGCTGCGGTGCTGGACCCTGGGCACTCAGAGGATTCTCCCCCTATTTTCATCCTTGATGGGGGTTGCACTGGACAGATTACTTTGCGCACTTTATCTATAGCACCTATAATATGGTCAGGGCTTTATCCTGCAGTTGAAGAGCGCTTTGTATTTATAAGGACTTGACAAGCTGAACCTCAACACAGATTATTTAAGTATTCGCCTCCCCGGGAGGGCCATTCTGGGAGATCTCTGTGTACCCACTGAAGTGGTCTTCCCCTCTGAGATCTTTGTCTTGACCTTTTGTGATAAAGGCTCAATTACGGAGTATCCCTGTAAAACATCATCCTGGGCTTTCATCATATTTAGAGCCTCTATAAGTAATCCAAAAGATTCAGCATACATTATTCAGTGAGATACTCTGGAGACAAATAGATCGGACTAGCATCTACTTGATTGGATCTTGAAAATTCTTACTAAGACAGCCAGACTTCAGCGGACCTAATTAAACGGCCTGTAAAGTATTATAGGGTAGATATCCCAGGTTGGGATACCCGGATAATATCAGGAGTTAGACATTTGTTTGCTCAATAGGTCTGCCTGCAAAGGGGCGAGGGTCCAGCTATCGCCCACTAGAAAGATTCTATTTGCCTCAAGAGCTGAGAAATCCCCAGCAAGCACCTTTAAAATATTTTGGACCTGATTGTCCTCATTTAAAGGGCTCTATTGAAAGGACTGATTTGATCCATGCATATTTAATATATATTAATTTTTGCAATTACCAACCACTTATTTGCATCAGTGGAGGTTAGAATAAAGAGTCCCTCCGAAAACACTACCTCTGGGAACTCTTTTGATACTATAAAGACTGTTTGTCTAAATAAGAGCATTAGAAATGGGAGGAGGTACCAAACCTAAGGACAACAGGGGACAGACGACAAGAAGTACTACAGCTACCACTCAAGGAGACCTAAATCGTTATATATCGAAGCCTACAGACTCTGTACGGGAGTCATGTGCGGCTGGGGGAACCCCCCGCGGAGGGCGAATGAAAGATTTAGTGGCTGGAGAGGAAGACCCCGTAAGCTTGAATTCCTCTACTTCAGATAATACCTTAGCAGATATATGGGCCTTTATGAGAGCTATGCCAACAAAAGAGGATCTTTCTTTGAGCACTCGTTCTATCAGTGAGAAGTTATCGGAAGAAGTGGGGCTCCTACGTAGAGATCTTAAACAATTAGATTCCAGACTAGTCGGGGTGGAACAGCAACGTGAGGAGGATAGATCTACAATTCAACAACTCACCTACCGGCTTCAGGCACAAGAATCTGCGACTGCTACTTTGGCCCTCCAATTAGAGGACATGGAAAATCGCAATCGACGCAATAATATACGCATACGTGGACTCCCAGAAGCTACACGAGCAGAGAACCTTCTACCTACCTTACAAGGGATTTTTCGTATATTATTAGGGGAACCTATGGGTAGTGACAACAAAATAGAAATAGATCGAGCACATAGAGCAAATGCCCCTCCCCCTCGTCAGAATGATCCTCCAAGGGACGTAATTTGCAGAATCCACTATTACCAAGAAAAAGAAGCAATCATGGCAGCAGCCAGAAATAAAGGATCGCTAGATTTTGATGGTGCAATTTTACATTTTTATTCAGATCTAGCGAGGGCTACTCTGGCAAGACGGAGGGCCCTTCGGCCGCGATTGGAAGCTCTTAAACAGGACAATATTACGTATAGATGGGGATATCCCTTTGCTTTATTCACCGCAAAACAAGGAAAGTCGTTTACCATTCGTAAATATGAAGATCTTCCAGGCTTCTTTAATCATTTTTCCCTGAACCCTGTTCAAGTGCCAGATTGGTCTACATATCCCCCGGAGTTCAACCCTCCACGAGCAAGAAGAGGAGCGGAAGATCAATCTCAGTCTATGAATTTATAAGAAAAACTTTTTCTTTTTATTTTTTGTTTTTTTCTTTCCAGAACAAAATATGCAAAGATCCAGGATGAAAGTGGACCTTATCCAGAGCTATAATATTAGACATCTTAGTCAGGATTAAGGACCTTTTCTACTTTTTCCCTTCCTTTTTTTGAGAGATAAATCAAGTGCAATTTAAGCACCCCCCCCCCTTTTTTTTTTTTTTTTCCCTCCCTTGTTGGGGTAATTGTATAATATGTGCATGAAGGGAATAGCTGCGGGCCTGGTGAGCACTGGGGAGGGCGGGGGTAGGGTAGAGGATGCCCCGATTAGGGGATGCAGTGGAGTAGCCGGAGAGAGGGGTGGGTGCTGGGCGTGGGTTTGGTGGGGGACTGAAGTAGGAGGGTTTGAGAGGGGCCGAGCGCGTCTGGTCGGATGGTCAGACGTGGCTCGGATGATGAGTGGGGGAGAAGCACTACACTTTGGATAATTAAGTCACATACTCAATTTGTATAAATATACACTTTCTTGTCTTGCACTTTTTTTTTTTTTTTTTTCCCTAAAGTAGTGGCAGGTATCGCCATTTATTACATTTATTACACTTATACACTTTCTTTCTTTTTGAAACACCTGAATCACTTTCACGTTAGTTCACTGGTTGGTTTGCTAATAGGCCCGATTGGGGTTGAGTGGGTCCCATTGATGTGTTGGTTGCACGGGTAGGAGATGTCCCCCTCTTCGGACCCTTAATCCAGCACTGTTCAGTGGATCTCTGGAAGGAATGGTACTGGGGGGTGGCCAAGCGGTTACACGCCTACCGGTGTGAAGTCATCAGAACTGGTTCCGACAGGGGGCAAGTCCCTGCTTGCCTGGGGCCGCCTCCCGGTACTGAGCACCAGGGTGCCTCTGGCCTCTGCTGAGAGGTGCTGAATTGTGAGGATGTGGTCCCCGGTGGGTACCAGGCCGTGAGCTGTTGTCAACATAGGTAATGGAGGGAAGGGGTGTTTCTTTTCCCCTCCTCCTTTTTTTTTTTTTTTTTTTTTTTTTTCCTCTTTCTTCTTTCTTTATGGGGGAGAGGGTCTAATAGTTAGTATATCTTACTGAAAAGAATCCCTTTGAACCTAGGGCGTGAAGATGTGACAATTGGTTATGGAGCTACAGGGATATTAGCAGTAGAGTAGAACTTTCAATTGATATGGGGAGCATGTTAGGAATTTAGGTCCTAAAATTAATAATCAATATCTGCTTAATATTGTATATTTTTATTTTCTTTTTGCGTTTATTGGCTGCCGGGAGTGAGCGCTGATCTCGTGCCGGTGTATTATACGATCCTTTGACTTTGACGTTGAAGTTTTCGGCCGTGGTTTCTCCCCGCCCCCACATTTCTAGGGCATTGGGTGTTGAGGATCAGAGTCAGTTTGACATCTGGGGCCTCGACTCCCGGTGAAGACCCTAGTGTAAATCCCGACACGGGCAGTGCCCGCTTCGGTGACCAACGAATTGTTCTTTAATATAGTGGGTTGTTCTTGTTTTTTTTTTTTTTTTTCTCTCTTTCTTCCCCCTCTATTCTATCTTTCCTCCTTTCCCTTTCTTTCTCCTTGGAACCAAAGAATACTTTAAATATAAATCATCAGCATGTCTAGAAATAGAGAAAATTCAAAGGGGGTTCGAATGATGAAGGACAGTGACTTGGCCCTTCTTCATGACCAAAAGCTTAGAGCCGTTTCGATTAATGCTAAGGGTTTAAACACCCCACTGAAAAGATCTAAATTATTCCAGGAGTTAACTAGGCTTAAAGCAAATTTTGCATTTATCCAGGAGACACATTTTAAAGGCGGGGGAGCCCCTAGACTGTCCTCTAGATCCTTTCCCCAGTCGTACACAAGTAATGCGCCAGATGTTAAGGCAAGGGGGGTGGCGATAATAATTGCCAGGAATATTCCCTTTCGGGTCACGGATAGGATAGCAGATGAACAAGGTAGGTATTTGATCCTTAAGGGCTCTTTGTTTAACAAAAATTACACTCTGGCAGTGGCCTATGCTCCCAATTCTGGGCAAGTGACCTTTCTTGAGGCTTTTCTGAATAAACTTATGGAAGTGCAAGAAGGCCCTATCATTCTGGGGGGAGACCTAAATGTGTCATTAGACCCACTATTGGATTCTTCAACGGGGCGATCGGCGCTATCATATGTGGCACTAAAAAGAATCAAGAAAGCTCTTCATAAGGCCCAGCTCTGCGATCCTTGGCGTATCAATCATCCTAAGGTTAAAGACTATTCTTTCTATTCCTCAGCACATGCCATGTACTCTAGAATCGACTATGTGTTGGTGTCCCATAGCCTATTACCCCAGGTGTTAAACTCAAATATAGAGATTATGGCGGTGTCGGACCATGCACCAGTGACCCTTACCATCACCTTAAAGGGGGCTCCAAAGGGAGAGTGGACATGGAGATTGAATGAATCCCTACTACAAAACGAAAAGCTAATTCAAGATTTTCAGAATATTATTAAAAACTATTTTGAAATAAATAAAAGCATGGATACTTCCCCATTAAATAATTGGCTAGCTCATAAGGCCGTTATTAGAGGCTCTTTCATTAGATATGCAACTGAGAAGAAGAGGGAGCGACAACAGGAGCTACAGAAGCAAATAGAAAGAGTCCAGAAGCTAGAAAAAGCACATAAAGCATCATTGGCAAAAAGTAATTTATTGGCACTTACTGAGGCTAGAGCAACATTGAACTCTCTTTTAACTTTAAAAGCAGCTCACATCATAAAGCGTTGTAGAAGGCTTTATTTTGAATGGGGCAATAAAAGCAGTGCGCTTTTGGCAAGAGCCCTTAAGAAACAACAATCTTTAAATTTTGTAGAAGCTATTATTGATGGACAACAAAAAAAGCTTCATAGTACACCAGATATAGCTAAGACCTTCCAATCTTTTTACCAGAAGCTATATAATATTTGCCCAAAAGGACCAGTCCTAGAAAGGGAGCATTTAGCAGTGATAAAGAAGTATATAGAGGAGTCGGGTATGCCTAAGCTTGAGATGGAAGAGAGAGAGAGACTGGAAGCCCCCATCTCTATAGAGGAGTTAAGCGCTGTGGTTAAGGCCTCACCCAGTGGAAAAGCCCCAGGGCCAGACGGATTTACAGTAGCATATTATAAGCATTTTCTCCCTCTCTTAGCCCCGCATTTTCTTTCGGCATTCAACTCAATAATCACACTTCCGGATCAGGTTAAGATCCCAAGTGAGGTATTATCTGCTCATGTGACAATAATCCAGAAACCAGGGAAAGACCCGCTTGCATGCGGAAGTTATAGGCCTATATCATTGTTGAACGTAGATCTAAAACTCTACGCGAAAATTTTGGCAAACAGATTGTTAAGGTCGCTTCCGATGCTAGTGGACGGGGATCAGTCGGGTTTTGTACCGGGCAGAGAAGCCCGTGACAATACAACCAGAGTATTGAATTTACTGCATAGAATCGAACAAACTAGAGAACCGGCAATTTTCTTGTCTACCGACGCCGAAAAGGCATTCGATCGGGTAAACTGGCAATATATTAGGGCAGTTTTAGAGCATATTGGTTTAGGTTCTAAAGGGATAAAGATGATTATGGCCTTATATACGGAGCCCTCAGCCAGGATTAAAGTAAATGGCATCCTTTCAGAGCAGGTAGATATTAGAAATGGTACTAGACAGGGTTGCCCCCTTTCCCCATTGATTTTTGTTCTATCTATGGAACCTTTCTTATGTAGGATTAGGGGGAGAGAAGATATACGGGGGATTTTAGTAGATTCATCTACTCATAAGATATCAGCATATGCTGATGATCTCCTGTTTTTTCTTACAAATCCGGTAGTTGGACTACTGGTCCTGTTGAAAGAATTTGAACATTTTGGTAAGCTCTCTTTTTTGAAAATAAATTACGATAAATCAGAGGCCATGGGGCTGAATCTTTCACCAGGAGTTGAGGCCCAGCTGAGAGCATCCTTTCCGTTTAAGTGGCCTTCTTTGGCCATTACATATTTAGGCACTAAGATCACGAAATCGGTAAATGAGATCTACGCAGCAAATTTTGGTCCCCTTTTTTCCAAAATCAAAAGTGATTTGGAGAACTGGGATTTACCCACCTTCACTTGGCTAGGAAGAATTAGCATCCTTAAAATGTCTGTTCTGCCAAAGATTCTATATATATTTCAAACCCTTCCGATCAGGATCCCTAGGGCATACTTTAAGTCCTTTAATTCGCTATTCATAAAATTCATCTGGCAGAGACGTAAACCCAGACTGAAACTTCGGCTTTTATTTAGAACTAAACAGATGGGAGGACTCGCATGTCCAGATCTGTGGCGATACTGGCATGCGATCCACCTTCAACGTATTCTAGACTGGCATCATCAAGCCACAAAGAAGAAATGGGTGAACCTTGAGGCATCTTGGCTACAGACTCCACTAAAAGAGATTCCGTGGGCAGTTAGAACAGGGAGGATCCTGTGTAGAGATCATCCGCTTATCTCCACCACGCTCGGCATTTTTGGAAGGCATAGGGAAAGAGACAAGATATCTCCATGGCCAACTCCCTTGGTGCCATTGGTGCATAATCCATCATTCCCTGTAGGTATTCTGCCCCGTCTTCGTAAGATTTTTGAGGAAAGAGAAATCCCAAGAGGACTACATCTTATCTCACAGACGGGATGGATGCACTTGAATGACCTAAGGGATAAATGGGACACGCCGCTATTCGACCAGTGGCTTCTGTTCATTTTTCAAAGCTTCCTTGTGAGCATAGGAACTAGACAGGCATTCCTTAGACCTTTAACTCCATTTGAACGATTGGCTAGAGAAGGAGATCCCCCAAAACATTTAATCTCTAAATTATATGCTCTATTGGAAGACGACGGGGATGATGAAAGACCTCGATTCTGCGGGGAATGGGAAAAGGACCTGGATAGGCATTTTACGAAAGATCAGTGGAAATATATTTTTGGGGCTACACATAAGACCTCAGTCTCTACTAAAATTCAGGAAACTAATTACAAGTGTCTTACTAGGTGGTATTATACCCCGAAAAGGCTGAATGGTTTCTCACCATCTCACTCTGCGGAATGTTGGAGATGTCGGGGAGCAGTCGGAAGTTTTCTTCATGTTTTTTGGGATTGCCCAAAGGTCGCTCCTTTCTGGCAGGACGTGGCAGACATCTCTAGCGAGATTTTGGGACGGCCTATCACTTGGGACCCTTCTTTGTTTCTTTTACACCTGTCGGAAATGCCTCTGAAGGTCTATAAGAGATCTCTTTTGAGACATCTTGTTAATGCAGCAAAAGTATTGATACCTAGGTTCTGGAGAACCGAAACAGCTCCTTTGGTGGTGAACTGGATTGGGGAAATTAATCACATCATGGAAATGGAGGAGCTTACAGCCGCGATCCACGAGACTAAGACGCAGTTTCGACAGGTTTGGTCACCCTGGCTTCTCTATAAAGAAACGGCAAGATTTAAGCAGTTAATGAATGCCGATGCTCCCGCCTCCATCATTCTCTCAGAATAAATGAGAGGCTGAAGTTTTGGAGAATTAAGTATTAAATAATGGTAGGTAAAATAGAAATAAGCGTAGAACAGGTATAGAACGGCATAAAGGAATAGACCCCTCCCCATCGCGCAAATCGATTGTCACTCTCTTCCCCTGTTTCCTCTCTTTTCCTCTCATCTCTCTTTTCCCCCTTCTTATTAATTTTTTTTTTTTTTTTTTTTTTTTTTTTTCCTTTTGTCGTTAGTTTTGTTTTTTTTTTTGGGTATAAAATATAAAACAATTTCTTTTTCCTTTTGTCTACTTATATTGTTCTTTATATATTTTTTTTTTTGTTTTTTTTTTCTGTATATTGTATAAGTATTAATGAGTATGATTCCTGCTATATAATATGCTTACATATATGATGATAAAAGGATAAAAAAGAAGTAAATAAAGAATTTAAAAAAAAAGAATGGCCATTGTTGAGTCCTATGCCTATGCCAAAGGCAAGCAGCAACCTTTTGAAGGTCCATGCCCATTCCACCTGTTGATTTTTTGGGGCCTTCGTTATCAAGCAGCTACTTGGTTCTCGGTCCATACCTTTACAAAATTATACAAAATTGGCAGCTTGGTGGTGGCTGATTAGTAAAGTATTATGTAAATGTAAAAAAAGTAAAACTCACCTCTCCGCTGACACAGCTCTGCTGAGCTGCCGGCTCCGTGAATCAGGTGGGCGTGGCCTGCACCGCATCGGCGCAGGCCACGCCCACCTGATTCATGGAGCCAGCCAGTAAGAAGCAGCGTCAGGCTCTGTCCCTGTCCCCGCCGCTGTGATTGCTGTCTTTTACTGACAGCGATGGCAGCGGCGGGGCCAGAGACAGGGCCCACCGCTCCTCCATCAGTATGGGTATATACTTTTTTTATATTACTGCTTAACAGGAACATAAATGTATTTGTTTACAAATTGTAAAAAAAAGCTTTATGTTCTATCTAAATAGCCTGATTACTTTTATAATGGTGAGAAAAACTCAGATGTCACCATTTTTCTAACGCAGACACTAAACTTGTTCAAAAAAAGCTTTGTTTTAATTCTCAACTAGACCCTTTGAAAATGTGTTTTTCATTGTATTAAAAAATCTCTGTTCACATGCAGCCCTATTAAATAGCTATGTTTTGTACCATTCTTGTTTCTTTAAGTGGATTTCTTAATTAGCGGAGCATAAATATATATATTTTTTTCTGCAGGCATGAACATACATACTGAAAGAAAGGAGTCACCCTTACACAAAAAACAGAACAAGGAGCATCTCACGTTATCACAGCTGCCTGGCTTGTAGGTAACACTATATTATTATTATTTATTTATATAGCGCCATCATCTTCCGTATCGCTTTACAAGGCATGATTACACATTACAAAATTAGATGCCACAAGGTTTAAACCAAGTGTTGTGAGCACAGGAGACAATAGGAGGGCCCTGCCCTTGCGAGCTTACAGTCTAAAGGATAGGGGTGGAGACAAAAGGGGTGGGGTCACAAGTGGTAGAGCTTGAGGTGGACTGCATGTGCCATTTGAAGGTTATGGGAATTGCTTAAGCCAGGCCATATGCTTGTCTGAAGAAGTGAGTTTTGAGTGCACTTTTAAAGGCTTGGAGTGATGGAGAGTGATGGAGAGTGGCGGATCGAGCGGGGAAGTGCATTCTAGAGAAGTGGGGAGGCACGGGAGAAGTCTTGAAGGCGGGAGTGCGAGGAAGTAACCAAGGAAGAGGACAGGAGAATGTCAGAGGCAGAGCAGAGGTTGCACTTGGGTTGGTAACGCTGGATCAGAGAGGAAATGTAGGAGGGGGCCTGGTTAGAAAGAGCTTTGTAGGTTAGCATTAGAAGTTTGAACTGAACTCTATGGGAGACAGGTAACCAGTGGAGGGATTGACAGAGGGGAGGCAGCACTGGAGAAGTGAGAGGAGAAGTAGATGAGGCGAGCAGCAGAGTTTAGAACAGATTGGAGGGGAGCCAGTCTGTTGGCAAACCACAGAGGAGGGTGTTGCAGTTGTCCATTC